>BJCN01312378.1:2185-18082 GCA_018326445.1 Flaveria brownii
TCTCATGGGGTTTCTTTTATCTCCATTCAGGAAACTAAAATCAGGTATGTTTTGCCTTCTTTCATGGGAAAATTTTGGGGCCGTTCTAGATTCGAGATGGATTCTGTTACGTCTTCTGGTCGGTCGGGAGGTTTGATTTCAATCTGGGACCCTGGTGTATTTTGTCGATTAAATGTGGTCAAGAATAGATATTTCTTAGTGATATCAGGTTACATTATTGGCTGTAATATTCAGTTGAACTTGGCAAACGTATATGCCCCAAATGATCCTATTAGTAGAAGGCAACTCTGGGGTGAATTACTAGAGCTTAAGTCCTCATTACCAGGAGTATGGGTTTTCATGGGGGATTTTAATGATGTTCGAGCTCCTGATGAACGAATTAATTCTGAATTTATTCATGCTCATGCCGACGCTTTTAATAACTTCATTTTTCAGGCAGATTTGCAGGATCTCCCCATGGGTGGTTCTTGCTTTACTTATGTTAGTGATAATGGATATAAGTGGAGCAAATTGGATCGGTTTCTGATTGATCAGGAATACATTGATCGATGGCCAGAAGTAGCGGTCTTGGTCTTAAACAAAGCCTACTCGGATCATAATCCGGTTCTATTATCAACTATTAATTCTAATTATGGTCCCCATCCTTTTCGTTTTTACAACTCCTGGTTTGACCAGGAGGGTTTCATGGACATTCTATCTTTCTTATGTTGCAACTTCAGATTCAGTGGTGATGCGAACAAAGCAATATCGAACAAGCTGAGGTACGTAAAAGTGGGTATAAAAATTGGTTGAAAGTGGATAATGAGTCTAGGAGGGGTCGGCTGCTACAGCTAAAGTCTAGACTTTCTGACCTGGATGCAATGAGGGAAACAAGAACGTTGTCTTCTTCTGAGGATGACTTACGTTCTACTTTATTTAAACAAATCCTTGATCATGAGAAACAGGAGCTTCAAGACTTATAACAAAAGTCTAGAATCAGATGGGCAATCGGAGGGGATGAGAATACTTCGTTTTTCCATGGCGTAATTAACGCTAACTCTGTCTCCAATAGGATCAATGGCCTCTTCATTAATGGTAATTGGATCAATAATTCGGATGTTGTTAAGTCTCAAGTGTATCAATTCTTCGCGGATCGATTCAATGAGCCTGTTAATAATAGGCCCGCTTTACATTGTCATCGTTTAAAGCGCCTTTCGGGCACTATGGCTGATTCTCTGATTAGGCCTTTTACGAAACAAGAGGTGAAACAAGCGGTTTTTGAATGTGACGGTGATCGTGCTCTTGGACCTGATGGGTTCAACTTCAGGTTCTTAAAACGGTGTTGGGCTTGGTTTGAGGATGATTTCTTCAAGTTTTTTCACGAATTCTATAACGCTGGGTCACTGTCCCCGGGATCGACCTCCTCCTTTATTGCGTTAGTTCCCAAAGTCAAGGATCCCATTGACCTTTCTCATTTCAGACCGATTAGTCTTATTGGTTGCATCAACAAATCTTTATCAAAAGTTCTGACGGGCAGGTTAAAAGAGGTAATTGGTTCGGTTGTCTCTATGGAACAATCGGCTTTCTTGTCAAAGCATAACATCTTGGATGGCCCTCTGGTGCTTAATGAGGTTATTTCTTATCTAAGAAAGTCAAAAAGAAAGGCTATGATTCTCAAAATAGACATCGAAAAAGCCTTTGATACACTAAACTGGGATTTTTTGGACTCAATTTTATTGCAAATGGGATTTCCATCCCTTTGGCGGACTTGGATCCGGGGAATTTTATCATCTTCGAGGGCCTCGGTCCTTGTAAATGGAGCCCCAACACAAGAATTCTCTTGCTACAGAGGGTTGAGACAAGGGGATCCCCTATCTCCTTTTCTATTTATTCTTGTTATGGAAGCCATCTCTTCGGTTATTTCTAGTGCTTCGGCGCTGGGTTCTTTCAAAGGTCTTCGATGTACATCGGACGGTCCCTTATTAAACCACTTTTTATTCGCCGATGATGCAATTTTTATTGGTGAATGGTGCCCTATGAATGTTAAAAATTTGTGCAAAATTCTAAGATGTTTCTATCTTGCATCAGGTCTAAAAGTAAATCTTAGTAAAAGCTCACTTTTTGGTATTGGGGTTGATGCTATGGAGCTTAATTCCCTGGCTGGAGAAGTTCGTTGCAAATCAGGCTCCCTTCCATTTAAGTATCTGGGTCTAGCAGTTGGGGCAAACATGAATCTAGTTAAACATTGGAATCCGGTGATTGATTCTTTCAAGTCCAGACTAAATTTGTGGAAGGCCAAGAACCTATCTTTGGGTGGGAGAGTCACCCTTTTAAAATCTGTCTTAAACTCCCTCCATACGTATTATTTTTCTCTCTATAAAGCTCCGTTGCAGGTGATTGAAAAGCTTGAGCACCTGTGAAGGTTGTTTCTTTGGGGCGGTGGGTCTAACAAAAATAGGATAAACTGGGTATCTTGGGACTTGGTTGTATCTCTTAAAAAATTTGGGGGTCTTGGTCTGGGTTCATTGCGCGACTTTAATCTAGCAATGCTCTCGAAGTGGTGGTGGCGGTTCAAAACAGACAAAGATGACATATGGCGAAAGGTAGTATGGTCCATTCACCATTCTTCCCGGGGGTGGTCTTACATTCCACGTAGGTTATCCTTACCTAGTACTTGGAGTAATATTTGTAAAATTCATTCTACTTTGTTGCAAAAGGGGCTTAATCTTGAAATGTACATTAAAGGCATTCCTGGTAATGGTAGAAAGATCCGCTTCTTGTTGGATCTTTGGCTGGGGGGACTCCCCTTTAGCTCTTCAATTTCCGAAAATCTTTGATTTGGAGATCAAGAAATCTTGTCGTGTTGCTGAAAGAGTTTTGGGTAATAATTTGTTCTCTTTTGACTGGAAAAGGCGACCATCCTCACCGGAGGAGCTGGCGGAACACGTTCGCTTGGTGCAGGCTTTAAATTTGGTAAGACTATCGGATTCGGAGGATTCCTGGGCCTGGGGACTTGATAATACCGCCAGCTTTTCTCCTAAATCCATCAAGAATTTTCTTCAAGTACAAGTGAATGGTTCCCCTATCTTTATGTTTTCATGGAATAACTGGGTTCCATCTAAGGTCTCTATCCTAGCTTGGAGGGCTGGATTACATCGGCTTCCGGTTCTGGTAGAGCTTAGTAGAAGGAGCATCGTGGTTGGCTCAGCTACATGCCTAATTTGTGGTGAACAAGATGAATCGGTAGAACATTTGTTTTTAGCATGTCCCTTTGCACAAGCGGTTTGGGTGGAAATCACTAAATGGTGCAAGTTCTCTCCCTTTTATCCATTCTCTATTCGAGATCTTTTGGAAGCTCATAGTTTTGTGAATGGCACGACAAGATGGAGAAAAGTCTTATATGGTATCTCCTTAACCACTTGTTGGTCATTATGGGTGGCTAGGAATAAATTGGTGTTTGATCAGAAGCCGGTAAATATCCAACATTTGGTCAATGAAGTGCAAGCTCTAAGTTATTTATGGATTAGATCGAGGGCAAAAATTCATTCTTTGGACTGGGATAAATGGTGCCAATTTCATGTTGCTCAATTTTGCTAATGCTATTATGCTTGGTGTCTTATTATTTTGGTGTTGTTCGAACAATGTAAGTATTTGGTTCTAGCTTCCCGCTAGTCCAATATTTTTCAATAATATGATCTTTTGTTTGCCGTTCAAAAAAAAATTCTATTCCTCAATTTACAATCATTTTGAGATTGTGTTTCAACTAATAAATGATGTATAACAAACTGCTTTTAGGCCATTAGGGTTATAGCCTAGCGGCAAGAGGCAAAGTCTATAAAAAGCAAAATTAAAATTCGAACCTTATAGAGAGTCGTTTAAGATGCCGTTTACTAGTAGTCAAGTAGTGTAGGTTACCGTTTGAAAAATAACAAGCCCCCGTCACCGCCACCACATCCCTATCACTGCCACCACACAACCAACACCACATACCCTATCAACGCTACCGCAGCTGCTCGTCACCACAAATGCACCACCAAACACTCTCCACCTAGCTAGTCTCTCTCTTTCTCTCTCTCTCTCTCTCTCTACACCACCATCATCACAGGCTGTCGGTCACCACCACCACATCCCTAATCACTACCACCACAAACACTGACCAACACCACCAAAAAATGGGTTTTCGCCGGATGTGGAGTTTTGATTTAGGGTTTTTGTCAAATATGGTTTTTGTGGATAGATTGATACTTGAATATAAGATTTAATGTTTCGATCAGTGATTTGTGGATATAAAGTTTGATAATAGTGGTTAGGGTGGTGGAAAGTGTTTTGTGATGGTGGTGGATAGTGGTCGGTCGAAGTCTAGATCAAGGGTTTTTATGGTGGTTATTAGGTGGTGGGAGGTGTTTTGTGACGGTGGTGGATGTCGTTGAGTCGGAGTCTAGACCAAGTGTTTTTATGATTGTTATAGTGACCATGGTGGTAGTGGGTGGAGAAGGTCGGTGAGAGAGATTAGATATCTTGGTTATGTGAAGAATAAGAAGAAGAAATAGGTGGGTGGGTGGATGAGTTTAAATTGATAGCGTATTTTAGTCTTTTCATAAAAAAATCATCAGAAAAATTAACACCGTTAGCCTTAAGGATGCAAATGAATGAAAAAATATGAAAAGTCATGACTCGTGAGACATAATGATATTTTTAAACTTAAAGAATGCAACTAGTTAGTTTGAAAAAATGTTAGGGATGCAAATAATAATTTACTCTTTAATTTATGATTTAAATTTCCTCCACCCTCATGTAATCATGTAGATAATATTTGATTTTATTTAATAGTAATATTTTGAACCTTCAGGAATGAAAACAAAACTATGTACGTGGACACGTAGATAAAACTAGACAAATGAACACCTATGAAAACGATCAAAAAAGAAAACTCACGCATAACATCTACTCTTCACTCTCAAACCACAAGAGTGAAAGCTCGAACCATCACACGTGAAAGAAATCCATTTCCTGAACCTGTTTCCATCAACTCCGACACATATTCTTATAAAAGAAAAAAAGAAAAAAAGTTAACAATAAAGGACTATGATCTGTATATAAAAATAATACCACGGTAAAGGAGTTTAATTCAAATATATAGCACAAAATTAAGAAGAAAAACAGTTAAATAATACGTTCTATCATTTTTACCTATTAAACTAAGTAAAATTAAACTAAGTAATATTAAAGAAATAACTTTCGTTTGTTGTGGGCCTTTATTCCATTCATCAATTGATTAACTGATTTTTGGATACACCAAATTGTGTGTGGGCCTCGTTCTATGTTTTAATACTTCAAACAAATAAAATGAGGCTTCATGTGCAACCTAGAGGCTACGTCGCTACGAGGCCAGAACTAACGAATCCACAATTGATTTTGGGTCCTAATGCACCCTGTGCGGGTGCCCAAACAACACCTGCCCTGTGTCGGGGCTGTAAATAATAAAAACCAGACTTTAGTAAAAAAAAAAAAATGCAGGCGTGATTCACAACCAATCAGACTTAACAGGTTGTTTGACCATCCCTGCACTTTGGTTTTCTGTGCATCTCTAATTCTAGTTACTCGCAAATGTTTAGAACAGACATCCAATTTACCTGAGTCGGATTAAGAGAATCAAGCAAAAGTTCATGAAATTCAATAACAAAATCATAAGTTCCACCATAGCAATGTGATCTAAACCACAACAAAACCAAAAATTCTCCCTGTGCAGTCAATCTAAATGCATACCAAAGATTCCTAACATCTACACCAGTAGCATATCTCAAGTTCAATCATTCCACATAAGTGAATTTCAAGTAATCGGAGGAGAGTGGTTGGCACCAACAAGCGTGATTGGGGCGACGTTGGCGTGAGATTTCTTCCAAACGACACTGTTCCCTTTCGATCAACAATTCCATTCACCGCTTTAAGAACATACGGTTAACGGTAATCACACCCAAAAAAGGTTTCAGGTTTTATAATTACATGTTGGGTCACGATTAGGGTTCTAACGTTACAAAATCATGTCTACAAATCAATAAGAAAAGATGAGGAAGATGAGAACAGGGAGACGAAAATCACCTCAACCATGGAAAAACAATTACAAACCTGGGCAAGCAAAGAACCACAGAGCGCCAACAACGGTACCTGCAACACAAAGACAACCATAAGAGACGGATCAAAAAACCCCCAAATTCATTGATGGAAGGCACGCTCACAGGAACAAAAGCAGCTACTCTGAAGGAGGAAGAAGGATGAAGAAGATGAAGCGCAGAAGATGAGCTATGGCAATAAAAAGGAAGATGAAAGTGGGCGATGGCGGTGAGAGAAAAAAGAGGGCGAAGCGAGGGCTAAAAAGAGTTGTAAAATTGTGCCTGAGAGGAGGTACTGCCAACTACAGTAACCTCCTCTCACACAACCAACACTGGTATTTAATATATATATAATAACAAATAGATGAAGAACAACAGGTATGGATAGTCCTAAAAAGTGGAATCAAATAACAAACAGTAGAAGTAATTCAAAAACTTTACCTTACAATAAAACAACCAATTTTACCATGTTTTGCATCAACTAGTGTAATAGCATATAGGTTAACAACATAAGTTGAAACAATGTCAATACAAAAAGTCAACTTTCTATGTATGTATACAGTTCTAGCAAAAACAATCCACTTAGCAAACCCTTTTGACTTTTAAATATTTACAAATACTATAGTAGACCTAAACAAACAAATTCCTAAAAAGATGACACCAACCTTCACATCTCTGACACTTTACAATCACTAAAATGCTGCAAACAATGATTACATCTACGAGATCTAAACATCCAACGGGCTGTCAAATTGTTTGTTCACTGGGTTTTTCGAGCAAGATGGAGCATTATCGTTCATGTTTGAGCTGCTTGGTCCTGCTTCTTCTATGTGGTTAGTTGACCGTGGTTGACTATCTGTGGTGAGGTTTATTCTATGACTATCGTCCGTTCTTGATGAGAATCTGTCAGCTGAACTGAACATGGGTTGCATTGGGCACTGTCTGTCGAATATGTCAAGTAACGAGACTCGACAAACAGGACATGTGCAATGTTGCTGCAGCCATATGTCGATGCATGATGAATGGAAAAAGTGCCCACATGAGGGCAAAATGCGAATTGTGTCTTCCGCACGGTAGTCTGAAAGACAAACTATGCATCTACAAGAATAAAAGAATATGTGAGAAAGAAGTGACTTTACAAGAAATGGTCAAAAAGTCAACGCACCCCATTGACCAAAACTTCTTTAAGATGGAATATGTTGGATAATACGCTGGTGATAACTTCTAGTTAAAGAGAATTAAGTATTAGTTTGACATTTTGACTTTGCTTTCAATATAATTCACATAGTTGATCCATTGAAGCAACCAAATAGTCAAGAACAAAGCATAGCTTTCAATTTAGAGAAAAACAATTTCATTTCAAAAAAAATTGACCTTTCCAAGTCAAACCAATCATTGTTTGTTTTGCAACTTCAAAACTGTAGTGGGAATAATAAGTTCTTGCAAAAATGTTCAATGACACTACAAAATCTTCATAATACAATATACAATTTGTGTTTCGCTCGTTTTTGTAAATCGTTAAGACTGATTTTGACCTTTCATTCAAAAAAGTTGTGACCTTTCAAAGTCAGACCGGCCCTTTTTTGTTTTGCATCTATGAGTTTTTTGTGGGATATAAGTTATTAAAAGAAAGTTGAAAGTATAAAATCATGACAATATAAGATAGAACTTGTATATTGCTTGTATTTATTAATCATAAAGATTGATTCACTCATAAAAGTTTTCACCTTTCCAAGTTAAATTGATCTTTTTTTGCAACTTTAAAATTGTTGAGGGATATAAGTTCTTACAGGAAAATTAAATGGCATTATAAAATCTTGATAAAACATAATAGGATTTGTACTATTGTATTTATAAGCCATAAAAATTGATTTTCTCTAGTTAAATAGACCAAGAACCTAAAAACCAGTATACAATCTCACTCATTATCTCCTGCAGTACATTCTTGCAAGTAAAAACACATTCATATGTAAAACACAAAACAAAAATGCAAATTTGGCTAGCATCCAGGAAACATTGGTCTCTTTATGAATTTTAATTCAGTTAAAACAGTTAGCTTCAAAATGTCTACTTACTGAGCATCTTTAGCGCAAGAAAAGAACGGGTCGCTGTACTTCTTTGTAGGGAAGCTTGCTACATCAAAAGGTGCCTCACCACGCATGCCACGCTCCCGCTTCAACACAAAAAAGAAAAAAAAAGTTATCAAAGACAAAGTGTGAACCATGGTCAAAAGTTAACACCATAAAACACAATCATCTGAGCCTATATCAACTAAGAAAATAGAAGAATCAATGAAAAACATAATTGAAAACACTCATAAGCCCTACACCAGAGCAGGGGTGGTAATTTCTAAAATAATCAGATTTTGGGTGGTCATATCTAACGCATTTTATAAAAAGATCATGTTCGGGTTAACTTGTACATCCCCTTAATAAAACAATTTGACCATAAAGCTGTTTAAAACATGAACTTGTTAAGATTTTTGTAATAAGTCTAAGGTTCTTTTAAAAAAACATGAACTTGACCCCGGTTGAGAAGAAAACTTATTAACGACCCGGTCAAAAAATTCCGGTTGCCACCTGTGTTTTGGTTCAACGATCAACCCACCAACCGGACATAATTCTCATCTCCACACAAAATAATCTTTTGGTATAGTTTTTTTCATTTTAAAGCTGCTACAGATGGATAAGAAAACAAAACTATATGCTTAATCTAATAGTGTTAATCAGTTATCTACTGTTATACCAATATCTTTACCAAAATTGCCAAAGACAATACTGTTTATCTTTTTGGAGACACCTGTGTGTTTAAATTTGGGGAATTAATACACCAATGGATTGAATAATAACATGTTTGATTCACAAATGGAGTTAAATGTACGATCAAACCACACAATTAAGCTTTCAAACAGCTATACAGATCAAACAACAGAGATACTTACAGCGTTGAGATCAGATCTAGAAGACATACGAAGAGCTCGTCTTGAAGATAAATACTGAATACGAGCACATATAAGTCTCGTACACACGAACACGATGAACATCGTACTCACTGTAGATCCAATTACAGTCATCACCAAATTAACCCCAGTAGACATAATTTCGATCGACCCACAAACCACCCAATCGAAAACTCTGAATAAACTATCGATTCAACAACCCTTATGCGTTACGATCACACCATCATCATCAAATTAAACCCTAGAATTGTAAAATCGTGTAATGTTTTGCTGCTATTGTCTCTCTTGAACCGATTGGCACTCTGAATTCGTCTGTTCTCAAATCGTTGACTCCATCTCCTCGAAATTTCATTGTTTGACTCATAGACAAACGTTGAATCGAGGGATTTGAGGTTTTGTTGATGTTGGGTGGAGATTGTTTGAAGATCGATTGAAGATTTTGGTGGGTGATGATGAAAAGGATCTGCAAGAATTTAGTGGGATGGTGATTGGGTGAAGAACTGAGGACTGCAAAGAGGCAGTGAATTGCAAGTTTGCAACAATGAAAGGAAATTAGAGTTGACAAGAGATTTTAAATGCGGGTTTTAGCATATAATTCACTATTTGGTTTCGAATCCGAAACTAAGGGTGCGCAAAAATATCCGAATCTGAAATCGAATTTGAAATATTTGATGTCCGAACTTCGAATGTTCAAACTACGGATGTCGTAAATTTCGGATTCGGATTTAGATAGTGATTTTGAGAATTTTTGAATATTTCGGATATCCAAATTATCAAAATATTTTTATAAAAATTTACAAATATTAAATATTAATTAAATATTTTGGATTTTTCATATATATGAAAAGACTTCAGTAAAAATAATTATATTTTTATAAAATTTATTAAATAATACAATTTTTTTAGTTAGGATATCAGAATCCGAAATTTCAGATCCGGATTCGGATATGAAATCCACAATCCGAAATTTGAATATCTGAATTTCAGATATACGAATTTGAACACCCTTATTGTAAACCGTTTAAACTGGTCATCAGTTTTATTTTGCAATCAGTTTATTATTTGAACTTTTAGTTGATCGGTTCTAAACGTTTCAAATCGGTTAAGAAATTGATTGGTTTACGATTTATATTAAAAACATAAAAGTAATTACATTTCAGAATTTTTTATTACTTTATTAAACTATCTAGTTTTTTTATATCATGTTTACTTTAAATAAGACTGAGTTAATTCTTTTATTTTATAATTATTTATTTGGTCTGAACTAGGTTTACTATATCTATGAATTGATTTGTTAGATTTTTTATATTTTATGCTTTCTTATAAAGGTACAATAATTTCAATCGTTAATCCAAATCGGAATCAAACCATTAGTAAAACTTCGGTTTGGTTTGGTTTGAATTTTCAATTGTTTGGTTTCCTTGTTGACGACCACAAAGCGTTACTAAGGGTTAGGCTTGCGGTTTGACTTAAAAATCGTTAAAACCAAACACTTTATTAAATATTATGCCTTTGTTTCATATAGAGTCATCGGTATCAATTTAACTAGGCACGCTTTGAGGTGTGATATAAAACAAGGACTTTGGGTCCTCACTTCTGTAGAACCTCATGATTCTAAAGAAAAAAATTATATACAAGTAAACTGCGCTTTGTGCTTTGAAATAAATTTAAGAGTTAGAAAATTCGGTCTAGTAGTCTGAAATAGAAACTAAAGTCGAGAAATCTAAACTCGAAGCGTCACCCTACCAAATTGTATCGAAATAGTCAATCACTTAGAAAATCAACTGAATCCACAAAGCCTTTAAACAATGAAGGTTACATTTTTGAACCGATAAACCTTTCAATTAGACTTTAAAGTTCACGAGCGATGGGTTTCGTTTGCACCCGTATAAGAGAACCAGCGTATCGTGCTCCTAGCTCAATTGATTCAATCATACTTGATTTTTTGTTACCATTTAGTTATACATTTTTTGTTACCATTTAGTTATAATTTTTTTTCTCTCTTAAAACAATACACCATTCTTGCCCTTTTGGACTTTGATAAATATCTTTGTGAGCTCAAAGTGGACGTCTTAGTCATGATTATGTGTTCCCATGAACTTAAAGATGATGAAACATGTGATCCTATCTTTTGAGTAATCATTAGGTCCAATTGTGTTTATAATCATTTCATTTTGAATATATATTGTTAAACTTTATTGTACGGATAAACACGCATTTTGTATTTTATAACTGTTTTAGGTTTAGTAATATCACATTTGTGCTATAAATTTTATAGCTGTTTTTTGAGTTTAGTATTCACATTTGTGTTTTTTCAAGATTTGAATCTATAATCTTTTAAAGTATAATATTTTATTATTATAGTACCTCCTTACTGACAATATAGTGTCAATTGAGGAATATGACCTTTCCCCTACGAAAACGAAAGAACCAAAATAGTAAGAAAAACTGTGAAAACATATTGTTCGTTTTAATAGATTTGATCATCTAATATATTGGTCGGTTTTAGTCACATATGTTTATAAAAGCTAATTAATTGAACCACTAAAAACATAAGCAATATGAGCCATTAGATTACTCAATCAAAAGATTTATCGTATTTTGGTAAGAAAATAAGTATCATTTAGTGAAGGAACACGTAATTTCAACATATATTAAGGTCATAATATCTTTTTATTAAACTTGATCCAACTCTTTATTAACTTGCTTAACCGAACCATTTTATACACTAACTTATAGTGGAACCAAAACAATGATACACACTCCTGCTGTCCGCCATCCCTTTACGAAACCAATCTCCGAAGACGAAGGAGTCCTGAAGATGGAAACATAGACCAGCTTAAAGACAGTGGCGACTCAACTAAAAAGTATAAGTTATGCAAGTAGGCATGAATAAAGAATAGTAGTTGTTTGAAAAGAACATATCACGTTGCTTAACATCAGACTATTCACAAAGCTACACAAAATACTTCATGAAGCAACTACTACACAAAATGCGTACCCCTATGATCGCTCCTTGCTTCACGGCTTTCATTCTCATGCTATCGGAGAGAATCAAAGCATTAACATCAAACTATTCACAAAGCTACACTCTTATGCTATCTGCAAACAAGTCCAATTAGCCACCACATTAATTTTTATCCATTCTTCCACAATCTTATTTTATCTCTAATGTTACGATACTCACTCACACAAACATATCACGTTATTCCCAAAGAGAATGTTTTCATAAATATAAGGCCCCTAAGAATTAAACTTGCAACGCCCCTAGAGAAGTGCAAGTTCGAATGCGCAACCAAATTGCCACGATATGTAGCTCTAGAAAGAAGCGTTGGTGACTGGTGAGAGGTTTGTAAAATGTTTTGAACCTAAAATAACATAATAATAATAAGTCGAAGTTTATTTTAAATTACAAAATGAGGTAAACAATTAGAGTATATAAAACAAAGTAGTCAAATCTAATCAATAGACCAATAGAACATAATGTGGTATAATCTTTGTTGAATTTCACTCGAGAACACACTTAGTCGCTTATTAAAATAAGACTCAAGGGCTTGATGGTAGATTCTTCTTTCTAGAGGAACTTATGCAGCTGGATTTGGAGAGCGTGCTACGATTTGCTGACCATTTTTTAATTCTTTTTTATTTTCATAATTGGTTATTCATAATTTGGGATTTGTTAATAATTTAATAGGGAGAAAGTAAAAAGAAAAAGAAAGTTCAATTTGTCATTTAAACCGATTTGCTGCCTTTGATTATATTTTAAATTTTAAGAAAATTACACAAATGGTCTCATGGTTTGATCATATTACAAGTTTAGTATCCAGATACTTAAAAACTAACATACCTTAATGGTGGGGACTAAAATTGTAAAATTCTATCAAATGTTTAGATTAAGTTTGCAATTTTTAAAATATAAAGACTAAACATATAATTAATATGATCAAATCACAGAAGCTATTAATTTAGTAATTGATATCGATAAAAGAAATAACGTCTTGATACAATAACATGCACTTAGATTAATCAAGAACTTAACGTGCAGTCTAGATTATTATTATTATTGTTTTCTATGAGGGTATTTGGTGTAGCAAAAATGTTTATAAAGATTATGTGAGAAATGACAATAAACTATGCATATATATTGCACATTACATTATATTGCTATATGACAATACACTATGCATACATATTGCGCATTACATTATATTGCTATATGAATTTCGGAAAATAAAATTAGTCCTAACGTCAAGTCAACTAGTCTAGTCATGCCAAACCTCTAGAATAATTATGCTACTTGTCTTTATCTCATCACTTGTATCCCTTTTCATCCAAATTAGTGGAATGTATGATTAATTACTTTAACTTAAAATAAATAATAATGATAAAGCTACGGTGGTGGAAGTTTGAAAACCCACTTATACGCCAAATATAAATATACAATACTTAAAAAAATTGATTAAAGACTAATCGGTCAATGATTTAATTTTAAAATATATCTTTTTATATATTTAAATATTAATTATATATATAAAATAGAATGCAAGTTTGAGTAACCACTTATATACCAAATATATACATACAATACTTAGAAATGATCAAAGATTAATCGGTCAATGATTTAATTTTAAAAATAAAGTTATTTATAAAATAGAATGCATTAAAAGTTGATTTGGATTAACCTGCTTCAATATGTAATTTAACTTTTTATAAATTTTATAATTTATTTTGACTTATTTTGTTAGATCCACCAAATTATTTTTATTCTTTAATATCTTACTACAGAATATATGTTGGCGTTCTTTCTTTATACATTTAAAATCAGACCTTGAACTCTAAAAGTTAAATAAATTGAATGTTATGACCGGAATACAAATGTTTGTATAAAATTTAATTTGCATGTAAAAATGTTAATTTAAAATGTTAAATTGTTTATAAAGATAATTTGATTCTAACAACCTCTAATTTGGTCAAAATTTTGTCGTTGTTAAGGTGTGTTTTGAATATGATATTATAATCATAATTTTATATTATTTATATATCTGATCAACATCAAAAAGAATTATAACAAAAGAAGTAATAAATTTATTGTAAATTTATTCTTTTTGAAGCATGGGATTCTACTTAAAAGCTAAAAGTTAAAAAAATAAACCCGTAGCAAGCCCATAATCACTAATTTGAGCCCATAGCCCATTGTTAACAAGGAACTTGAGCTTTGTCAAATTGAGCCCATGATCCACTACTTTTGCTCTGTGATTTTCAGTGTGTGTATTTGTATACATTTTGAGAACTTTTAAACACTATTAGAATTAATTCTACTAAAAACATTAATTCTACTAACACTATTTGAATTAATGTTTTGGAAATTGTAACAAAAGTTATTTTTTGTAACGAATTATGTTTATATATTTTTACCGGGGTACAACCCTATGTGTTACACATGTCGAATAAAAAAATATTAAATAGTTTTAATGAAAAGTTATGAACTATAAAACGTTATTTTTTAATATAAGATACAACTGAAATTAGTATGAGTAATTACTTTGATTAATTGATGAAAATTTTTTATTATTTCTAAAACTTTCGTTTTAAAAAATTATTGCTTTGATAAAAGTTTCATCTTTATCGATATTTCATTGTTTAAAAACTCCGGGTTTGTTTTGTAAATATTTTTATATATAACTTTTATTTTATAAATGAATGATTTTAAAATAATTTCATTATTTAGATAATTTTGTTGTTTTTAAAAAAATCACAGTTTTAGAAAAATTTGTTTTTGAAAGAGTATATTTGTTTAATCAAAATACTTAGCTTTTACTTAATAAAAAATATCTTTTTAATATTATTGATTCAATAAGAATTTAAATTTATAATATAGAGAGAGAAAGAGAAAGATTTGAAAATTAGTAGTTTGATTTTTTGAAATAAAATAAATAGTTTAGGCGAGAAAATAAATGGGAGGGTGAATGTGGTAATGACATGTGTCAAAAACTGTAAAGAATTATTAGGGTACGGTTGCATCGTTTTATATTTTTATCAAACCCTTGTTTGATTATAATCCTAATATATATGTTAATAGATGACAAGTTAATTAAGATACAAGGAACGATCTTTGTACAATTATTTATGGGAGTATAAACTTATATTGTATTTGCCCGTAAATAGAAACCAAGAATATATATGTTAGAAATCTAGCTTTTTGAAACTTTGATTTAGTAGCATAACTATGAATTCGACAATGATCTATACATTTATTTGTATCAAGTATGAGCTTTGATTCAGATACACGTACAATCAAATAACCCAACATAACTTATTTAACTAGCTTTCATAAATAAGTAAGACGGGTTACCAAGTCAAAATGAGTTGTCTTGTTGTAAATAAATGTGTGAGCAGTTCATAAACAATTTGCATTAAATTGTAGATGCTTAAACAGTTTGTTCAAATAAATGATTTATTGTTTTAATTTCAAACAAAACTAACTCGTTTCATTTAATTACAACACTTACGTATTATCAGCTTCACTAGTC
Source organism: Flaveria brownii (assembly GCA_018326445.1). Classification (NCBI taxonomy): domain Eukaryota; kingdom Viridiplantae; phylum Streptophyta; class Magnoliopsida; order Asterales; family Asteraceae; genus Flaveria; species Flaveria brownii. The sequence goes on from BJCN01312378.1 coordinate 17,764, forward strand.
ATGAAATTATGGAATAAAGAAACACCGCATCTTTTTAGATGACCAAAATAAATTTGCTACACTTTTTGTCTATGACAATATGACATTACAAGACAATGAACCTTCGAGAAATTATAAAAATTAAAGTGTCGGGCTTACGTTATCTTCAATATTGTAGCATTTATGCTTATAATCTCAAATTCCTATAATTTAAACAAAAAATTATTATTTTTAAATGTATTGCTAACTTTTAAAACCTTCCCCGAAGGCATTCCTTGTATTTATTCATATTTTAATTAAACTAGGTGGTATCCGACCGCGCTTTACGGCGGGAAAAATC
>BJCN01312383.1:0-10033 GCA_018326445.1 Flaveria brownii
AAGGATTTCTTCCGGTATTGATTGAAAAATCAACGCCAAAGCAGTGTACTTCTTCTTCTCCTCTGTTGTATCTGCTGTAATGGTGCCTTTCAAGCCATTAGCAGCAAGAATCGTCTTCATCATAATCGACCACACCGTGTAGTTGGTCGCTGTGAGTTTAGGACACTGCAAAGAGACGTTGCTTGTCTCTTTTGCAGCCGGTACCATCGCATTCCCTTCATTCCCTCCTGCCATCGATAATCTTTCAGCAACTTCCTCGCACCAAAATGGTTACGGTACTTGTGATCAGATTCTGGTCACTTTTCAGCAGACTTTCTTCAACAACTTCAGATCGTTGGTCTTCTTTTCTGATGTTTCTTCCTTCTGCGATAATCAGACAACAGGCTTCTTCCTCTTCTGCGATTCTTGAAATTCAGCAGGTTCTTCCTTCTCTTCTACAGATACTGAATCTTGTGGCTCTGATACCAATTGTTAGATAATTGGATCAAAGAAAAACAAGAGCAGCCATAAGTTTTGGGGAACTCCCAGACTCTTTTCTATTATTCAAAGTAAAGGAAATTGGTACAATTTGCAACTTATTCTACCTATCTATTTAAAGGGAAAAAAACAACTTCTAATTTAGAAAAGATAATTATGACTGATTGCATAAATCAAGGACTGATTGCATAAAACAAGGACTGATTGCATAAATCAAGCACTGCTTAATATATGCTTTAATTTGCTGACTTTTTGGTTTCTTTATTTTTGGAATTATTATATCAATTATTCAAGATTAGACCAACACAGTGGAGGACGATAAAAGAAATAGAAGAAAGAGGACGGAATGTAAGGAACCTCGCAGGTGGCAGATCATGGAGCAAAGTTATTGGGAGGAGTTGAAGCAAAGAGTGCAACGGGGAGCTTCTTTCTATTTTCACGTGTCACATTTGAATTGAGAACACAACAAAAGTAAAGAATAAAACAGTTTTCACCTCACCAATGCAACCGCTTGCATTTTCTTACAGTTAAATATACACTGAAATGTTAAGTTAAAAAAACTCAGCACTTATATGTAGATTTATAGAACTCCAGTGATGAACAGAAACTGAACAAAAGCCCGTGAAGCTAGTTAAACTTGGTAATTGTATTGTGTAACGATAATAGATGATTACAGGAGTATATACAGAATATATAATTACATATAGATCCCTGTAATATATTCTAATGTAATATTTGTCTAATACTCCCCCGTCAGCTAAGGCCAAGAAGCAACTCTTAGCTTGGACCGTAAGAACAGCAACCGTTGTGACGGCAGAGGCTTGGTGAACACATCCACGATCTGATCATGAGTAGAAATAATAGAAATAAACTTAACTGAGAGATCCCCCTTGGCAACCTTTTCTCTAACAAAGTGAAAGTCCACTTCCACATGCTTTGTGAGAGCATGGAATATAGGATTTGCAGATAAGTACATGACACCCAAGTTATCACACCATAGTGTCGGAGCCAATGATATAGTAATCTGGAGTTCACGCAAGAGAGTTTCAAGCCAAGTAAGTTCAGCAACAGTATCGGCTAAGGCTTTGTACTCTGATTCGGTAGATGACCGAGAGACGGTCTTTTGTTTTCGAGTAGACCATGAGACGAGGTTCGACCCAAGATAAATGGCAAATCCCCCGGTGGATCGACGGTCATCCGGGTAACCAACCCAATCGGCATCAGAGAAGGCAGTCAAAGACTAAAAGTGAGCATCAGTATAAGCATGCAGCAATGAGCCAGAGTAATGTTGTATTAACAGACCATAGGTAGAAGTACCCTGAAGGTAACGTAGAATCCGTTTGACTGCAGAGCAATGATTCGCAGTTGGAGAATGCATAAACTGACAGATTTTGTTGACTGCATAGCTGATGTCCGGGTGGGAAAGAGTTAGATACTGAAGAGCGCCCACTATTTGACGATATTTGACCGGATTGTCGAAGGGAGGTATACACCCATAGTCAAATTAGCCGTAGCTGTCATGGGAGAAGGAACTGCCTTAGCATTAGAAAGGTCGGCACCATCCAAGAGATCCTTAATGTACTTTGTCGGAGAGAGAATCAAGTCATCACCTCTTGGTGTAATTTCAATGCCCAAAAAGTAGGTCAAAGAACCCATATCTTGAAAAGGAAAAGAGGCACTAAGACGGTGCACAACATGGTCAATGGCGGACTGACCGAAACCGGTCAATATAATGTCGTCAACATAGACTAACATGTACAGAATGGTGCCACGGGCCGACTAGATGAATAGAGAGGGGTCGGTTTGAGAGCCCCGAAACCCAAGTGTATGTAATGCAGTGGAAAACCATTGGAACCATGCCCGGGGGGCTTGCTTAAGACCGTACAAGGACTTATGAAGCAAGCACACATGATCCGGTTTGTGTGGATCAACAAAGTCGGGCGGCTGGTGTAAGTAGACGGTTTCTTTGAGGTCCCCATGAAGGAAGGCGTTTTGAATATCTAGTTGACGAAGAGGCCACCGTTTGGTGACCGCAAGGGAGAGCACCACCCGGATGGTGGTGGGTTTAACAACCGGACTAAATGTCTCATGATAATCTGATGGGGATTCAGATAGTAAGAAAGCTGCTAATGAATACGAAAAGGAATTTGGTTGAAGATGATGTTGTATTGTATAGAATATAGATAGAAATAGTAAGAACAGAGATGAAAAGGATGATGCACTTGATTGAATAAGTGAGAATTACAAAAGAAAGATTGATAGTGACCTCTAACCAACCAGGGAAATTCCCTCACTCATTGCATGATGCAAGAGCCAATCAAAATTAACAAAATACCTCACTGACTCGCACCATTATTCTCATCCTTTAAATACTAACATGTGCCCCTCTCTTAGCCACTAAGCCTTTTACCCCTTCTAGAATAGACAATTAACTCGTTTGGTCCTTCACGATTCTTATCATAATCGATGCCCAGTTGTTGATGAAATCCCTTAGCTACAAGTCGAGCTTTGTAGCGCTTGATGGCTCCGGATGGATCCCGTTTACGTTTGTACACCCATTTGCAATCCACTATATTATCATTAGGGTCACGTGGAACCAATGACCATGTGCCGTTTCTCATGAGAGCCGAGTATTCATCAGCCATAGCTTTAATCATGGTCTTCCAATAACCATAGTTTGTTGGTGATAATGTAAAACCAAACTTGTGGGAATTGTGGGCAGTCTTCTCAGTGTTGGAAAAGGGGCAAGGAGAGCTATTGTTTTGGCCGGAAAGAGGATTAAGAGAGGTTAAAGGCTGCGATGAAAGGTGGCGGCAGTTTTAGGGTTAGGATTCGCTGCTCTGATACCAAGTTAAACTTGGTAATTGTATTGTGTAACGATAATAGATGATTACAGGAGTATATATAGAATATATAATTACATATAGATCCCTCTAATATATTCTAATGTAATATTTGTCTAATAAAGCTTACAAGCAATTAAGTCCTCAATTGTTTGAAGTCAATTTGCCAAATTCAACTCGTTTACTTATGAACGTGTCAATTTGCATTACGTTTAAACTCGAGCAGAATAAATAGGCTAAACAAAAAGTTCAGCTAAATAAGAGAAAAGGCCAAACAGGTCATTTGGATTGAAAATCACCTGAAATGTTTTATTATGGCATACCCAGGTCGTTTTAGTTTAAATTAAATTTTTATGTTGTAACAATGTTGTTTTGGAATTCAAAACTCATAATGCATTATAATTATTTTGGCCCAACCTGTTTTGACCAAACGGTCCAAACCTGTTGGATCCATTACCCAACCCATCCATCTTCGCCCTCTGGTTGGAACTTGGAAGCAGAAAAACCATTACCTGGACCAGTGTATAAGTTGAGTTACTGTCTTCCTTAGCAACAAATGAAAACACATCTAAGCTGTTCTTTACAACTCTGCCACTATTACTAAAGTCCCAGTTAAGAACCTGGAGCATGAAACGAAGAGCTGTTGCACAAACTCTGTCTTCTGAAACGGCAGCATCAGAATTTGTAATTTGAGTTGTAACACTTTGTGCAGCCTCCACCGCCCACAAATAGAAATTCTGTAAAATTAAGAGAGAAAATGAGAAGAACAAAGATAAACTTTCTAGTGCCCAATCCTCTACAACCTTATAGTTCCTTTTCCTTATTGAGTTTTATTTGTTGTACAAGATTTTGAAAATTCTAGACATATAACCCAATCATTTCCCATTTCACAGTTGGCTTTCAAAGGTATCCAAAAATGACTCCTTCCATAAGGGCAGAAGTGGCAATTTTGCAACATTTACTTACTAATGGATTGATTTGGGTTATGTTTTATCTCAAACGGGTCAAACAAAAGATCAGCTACAAGGAGAAAGGTTAGAATAGGTCGAATGTGTTAGAAGTCACCAAAAGTCAAAATTTAATGCAAACCTCCTAAATGGTTTTTACAGATTCAAAATATTATCTAAAGTTGTCTTATTAAGCTATTAACATATTAATTTATTAAGAATGGGCACGGAGAAAGTTACTGGTCAATCAGACCTGACCTACTTTGGTCCATACTCAAAATTTACCCATTTCATGCCACACACATTTTGACCCCTTACCCAACCATGGGACCTCTAATACATGAATTCCAGAGGGGACAATAATATAAACCTTTAGATAGTCATGCTCCAGAGATTTTCGGCATTGCTCATGGAACTCCCTAGGAAGGCCCAAGGCAGAAGAAGTAGATGGAGAAAATTCTGAAACCTAGTAATTACTTTGAAGCATGAGTAATATCTCAAAATAATTATAATATAGAAAATTGATATTATGCAATATATACCAATGACTCAAGGAAATTGATTCCGATGAATTGCACGTCTAATCCATGGTTACCCATTATAGCCAAATTTATCTGAAGACAAGAATAGGATAATGTAAATGCCATTAACAAATATATCCAATAATAATTGAAGACGATCAATTGGGATGTAATAGGCTAGAGAATAGAAGGCATGTTGTAATCAAGTAATAAGCAATCACATAATTCACATCAACTCTTAAATCATTTATTGGATGCCAACTATGAACTACAAAATTCTAAACATAAGATTACTAGATCTATAGAATCATATTGTAGAAAAATGCTTGAAAGCAAAACATCATGTGACATGTGATGACGGACACCATCTCATTATATGGATTGTAAAAATTGATGAACAAGGGAGAATGTACTTGAGAAATTACCTCGGCGAAAAATACATCCCTCTCTGCAGCAGTAAATTCTAGCCTACACTCGAGCCAGACAAGCTGAAGCAGTTAGCAAGACTTTATTTTCTTTTAAATGGATTTAAAGTTTATTTGTAAGTTGTAACACTCATAATATAAAAATATGTAACACAAAAAGAAAACGGTGCCAATAGCTTGAGTTATCATTCCTATTTCAGCAGATAAATATCACATGGTTAAAACTTTTATGAACTTACCAACCCCTTTTCATCAATTGAGCTGCAACAGATGAAATTTTTGATAGGACATAGCCCTCTGATGAACTTGCATGTTTCATTACATAGGACAAGCAAAAACTGCAGAAAGTGAAACATAGGTTACTTAAGTAACACAAGGAGTACAGAATTCCAAAATACTCTTAATGAGCACACCCTACATATAAAATCATAATGGCCCAAATATAAATCTAAAACACCTTTACCAAAAACTACAATCAACTAAATTTCTTAAGAAACTTTTACCAGATCTAGGAAGATCAAATTGTTGGACTTGAGGCTATGGGATAGCATGAAATAACTTTAATATATTTTAATAATATTCACCTACCTTCAGATCTCTAGAAACCTTATATCCGCCATCACGCTATGCACTTGAGGTGGCAAGGTGGGCGGTTTACGTGGAGGTCAAAACAGGTGAGGTCATTTTTTACTAAAGACCGAAATGGATCTGACCGAGTGGGTTGACCGCAATCCCCAGCTTTGTAAGGAATGACATGAAAAAAATGAATAAAAACTACGTTGCAAGAAACTAACCATAATTATTAACACAAATGGTGCGACTCTATATATAAGGAACACTGATATTCAATATTGATAATGAGTGCAAAGCTGCCAAGCTGGTAAAATACCTGATCAAACTTTTTTTCTCATCAGGTGAAAGAAATGACCATTCTCGTATAGCTGCATCACGAATTGCTGTGGCTGCCTGAAATCTTGCATTTGCCAATTGAGAATTTTCTAGACACAATAAAGAGATTGTTGATATGGAGAAATGAAATACACTCCAAGCATCACTCTTCCTTGCTAATTCAACCGAAAAGCGACTGTAACCTTTCTTAAGTGAAAACAGATAACATTTTATGTTTTGACATCACATTAAAATTTATATTTCCTGCCAACGTATACATCTGTCCAGATACTTATGCTAAACAATCGTGCCACATAAAGAATTATCTTGCATTAAAGGGGTCTCTTTTACTGCTAAGTTGAATTCTAACATTGGAATACAATAACTGAGACTGATACATTTTAAAAGAATTCTAACATTGGAATACAAAAAGAAGTCATTTCTAGAACTAAAGAAGTTTTTCACTTACATTTTTGTGCAAGCCTTTTATTAGGCAAGGGATATTCATATTAATTCTAAGCAAAACCAAAATCAAAATGCATGGCGGAAATAAAGTTAAAATGAAAACAAAAGCCTGTATCTTGCACATGGCAAAAAGTTTTTCTTATTAAATATCTTTGATGGCTACCCATGTCATTATTGTTCTTTTAAGACGTCCTCATTTTTTTGGCTACTCCATCACGTTAGCAATTATATTTTATGATTATATTTTCCAAGTAACTTTTGCATAATACATTCCTACAATTTGTGTATGGTTATTTGCTAAGTGTTTCAATCAACCCTTAGACTATCAATGCTTGGTCTTTGAGACTAGAACATCTAGAGAACAGGAAAAGAAATGATGGATCACAGATATGTAATTTGGATATTTTAAGATTCTTTTTTTTTTTTTTGTATTAGTTACTAGTTACTACTCATTGAGGATTTGTGATCAAAAGTATGAATCTAATACAAATATGCACTGCTGATTTTCTATGCTTCTACAACTCGTGTTTCAGGTATTGATTAAAGAACTCACTTCCCACATTGCAATATCAGTTGAGATTATGGGTGTTGAGGGTCATGGGTGTCCGTGTCGCAAATAAAAGAACAGCTATTATAAATACATATTAAAAAACAAAGTGAACAATAACCGGACCAATCAAATTCTTCTGTTCATTTTAAATTATACATCTTATTGTTTGGGATGATAAACAAAACTAACACTAGTGTAGCTGGGTGGTGTGCTCTCCTACATAGGGGAGGTCTCGCATGTTCGACCCTCCGATGTCAGACTTTAGCTTTTTTCCTTCTCGCTTTCCATAATGATTCAATTTGATTACTTAAAAATTTATAGTTAATTTTGGGCACACTTTTGTTTTTCTCTTATAACTTTTAAAAGACAACATTTTATAAAATGTTAGATATATTGTCACAACGCGCTTATTTTTATATATGCTCCAACATAAATTTATTCAAAACCGATTCAGGTCAGATATAATATATTTTTATTGCTTTAAATTCAATTTGTATTGCCTTTTATAACTCCAAATATACATCATGTGTCGAAATTTTATATTTATTCAAAATCACGTCGTGTCAGATATACTTTATTTTTACAATTATCTATTTTAAAACATATTACCCCATCTAAAACCAAGTTCTTAAGATCACCAATTTCAATACCATGAAGGCCCTACAAAAGAAAATCACCTGCTCCCTATAGTTCGACGTTCATCTTCATGACAACGTAATTTTGTAATACGCACTTCACGTTTGTGCTTGCACAAGTTTTATGTAATTAGGTCTGATACTACTATAAACAGTGTTGTGTGTATGTACAGAATTCTTGTCGCAACACATGGGGGAACTCCATTAGTTAGGACACAATAATTGAATCTCTTCAATTCTGTTTACATATACAATTTTCTAGAAAGTAAATAATCACTATGAGGAAAGTGAATTCCATATTGTGAGTAATTTGGCATGATCAATAGACCAATATGTGATTTTTAAAAGAACACATTATAAATCATACATTTAAGCACATAAGAGCTGACTCCTCTTGACTTACCAATAATAAACTGGCACGCTTGATATGGTCTAGGGGACTGGCATAGGGACAATATAGTTGCCTCAGCAACCGTTGGATTTACATTAATCTGCACATTGTAATCAAATGAAAAGGTGTAAATATTCTCTGTAGTACAAGCATGTTTAAAAATTGCAGAGGATGGAATGAGAGAATGCTAGTTAAACTCCAAACTAATAATGAAGCATATATCATCTTACTCCCTAAAAGAGTTGAACTTTGAACAAAAAGCACATCTAGGTAATAGGAAATACAGTTGCCAACCTGGGTTTTAAAGTTATAACTAATCATCTCACCTTAGAAAACAAATAAAGCCAGTTCATTCTTGCTTTTTGACAGTTTACGTATGTTATAATTAATCATCTCAGCTTATGTATTACATCAGATTTTATCCTTGAATAGTAAAGCATAGTTCTTGAAAATCAAATGATCATATACTAGAATGGGAAACATGCCAACTAGGATAAAGAACAAAACTGACATAACCCCATGTTGCCCGCCTAGATAAACCGACATCTACCACTGCTACCACCAATGTTACATCTTTTCATTTTTTTCAGCCTGATGTTGTTTTTCCTACTTATAGGAACTAAAATAAGTTCTAGTCATAGAATGACACTGTCACATAGATATGTAGTGATCCATCAATCATGACCATAGAAGTCACACCTAACCATTCGCCCTTCATCAAAATGTTCAAACAATGGAGATAACAACAAACAAGATCAAGATTCAGTTATCAGTAGAAGGAAACCTGAATAGAACTGCAAGCAATTTCAATTGCTTGCATAGTGGCTTGCAGCTGACCTAAATCCACATTCCCATGCCCTCCGTTCATCTCTGTTCGTGTTAAACCAAAAACGAAAACAATCAAACACACAAATACAAAAAGACATCTGTAAGCTCACTGATGAACATCATCTTGCACGATTTTCAAACTGGTTAGAAGAAGTTGAAAGTAAATGCAGTTAATTGATTGAACAGAGAGAAATCGTACAGCAGAACGTACCGATTTCGATGATGATTGAACTGAATCACAGAAGTTCGATGATTTCAACAAGAAATTGCATGAAGGGGTTAAGCCGTTGCTGAGATTTCGCGATTTACTAAGAAGAGGGGAAAAGGAATTTCAGTTTTTGGCAATTGGTATAGGAAATCACGAGACAGATAGAAATATTGATTATATTTGAAGGGAAAAACAAGTAGAAATAGAAATTATGATATTCTTACTTTCAATTATTATTTTTATTATCAATTATTAACTAGTTTTTTATAACGTGATGCGGTGCTCTTAGCATAAACGTGTTAAGGCAGCCCTCAACGACGTCGGTTTGACATAACAAGGGCGGTGATGTTACGATGTAGTTTACAATATATAATGTTAAGGCAACCTCAACAATATCGGTTTGACGTAAAATATATTTAGAGTCGTTCTTAAAATTATGTGAGTGAAGTTTTTATATAAAATATAAAAAATAGTATAATAATAAAAAAAGAAATCCAATAATGAAACTAAGCAAAGAAAACCATAAAAAATAAATCATTATTTTTAAATTCAAGCGAGAATTATTTAAATCAAATAAAAATATTGAAAAGTATATTCACATTTAACGATTCACTACAATTATTATTTTACTTTTTTACTTTTCACTTTTTACCCTACAACGTGAAAGGTCCTTTCAATGAAACAACACTCCATGCGCAGCTATTATCACCATCTCTATTATTTCTTATATTAACTTTGTAGAACACCATTGTCAGCACCACCATGACAGCACCATCACCAACCCCCCGTGCTTATTCCTTAAGTTTATTCTAAAAACACGCATACCATCTCCTGCAATATCCAGCCACGACTACC
>BJCN01312391.1:0-15133 GCA_018326445.1 Flaveria brownii
ATTGCTTGAATACCATAACAACGAAGTGACATTCACTTACCATGATATCAATAGAAATATACCAAGGAAACAAGAACAAGTAGTAATGGAATTGCCCAAATAATAAGTTTCAAAATTACAATCATATAATCTACATTTTATTACAAACATGGTCACACTAACGAATGATGCAAAAACTTTTTAGGGATTATGTGAAATCAGGCTCACTATACATCACACCAGACTCTGGAGGAGAATGTGGTGTACCTTATGAGAGTTATTTCCCAATGCCAACGCCAGCGAAGGATAAGCCATGGTACTCCATCGAACAAGGAAGCGTGCATTTTGTAGTCATTTCAACTGAACATGATTGGTCAAAAAATTCAGAGCAGGTCCATTACTAATGCGTTATGAATTAAAATAAATAAAGCCATTGTTTCTGATAACTGACATATATGCTACCGTGATAGTATCAATGGATGAGCAAGGACATGGCATCAGTCGATCGATCAAGAACTCCATGGCTGATATTTACAGGGTAAATATGAGCATACATATGTATAAAAGGGATAATACATATTTGGAAATATCATTTCTCGGTCATGGACTATTGTTTCCGCTAATTTTTATAGCTGCTATATATTTTAGGCACAGACCAATGTATTCTAGCTGTGGAAGCGTTGACCCTCGATTTGTCCTACAAGTTGAACCCTTGCTATTGGCAAATAAGGTATCATCAAGTGACAGGATTGTGCTAGCTTCAACATGCAAATAAAATGTTAAGAGTGTCTTTTATCTCATTATCATCGAAAGCCATGGTCTGCTATAAGTTCATACCTTTAAATATGATTACTTTCACACATATCTTGTTTGCGCTAGTTTGAAACATTTACTTTGATTCACAAGTAAGAACAGACTCTTTCTTTTCGGTCCAATGTAGTCCAATCAAAAACCATACCAAAATAAAGACACCCAGATAGGTCATCAGGATTCATCAAATGTGCGCGCGATCTAAATTGTAGTGAACTGTAATAACCAACAGTAAAAGACAAAACCTGATTATCACAATCTTTTTGATCCTGTAGCCGAATAAGAAAAATTCCTTTGGTAAATGAAATTGTATATATATATTTTTACTAATATTCCAACCTTTGGTGAATGAACCAGGTGGACTTGGTTTTGTTTGGGCATGTCCATAACTATGAAAGAACATGCGCGGTATATAGAAACCAATGTAAAGCAATGCCAAAGAAAGGTGCAGATGGAGTGGACACATATGACAACAAGAATTACAAAGCACCCGTTCATGCAATTATAGGGATGGCTGGATTCAAACTTGACAGCTTTCCTCCTATGGTAAATACAGATTTTATTCTCTGTCTAAAGACACATGCTGATATATATGTAATAATTTTCAGGCTGGTAAATGGAGCATATCAAGAATAAGCGAATTTGGATATGCGAGAGTCCATACAACAAAGACACGACTAGATTTTGAGGTACTTACTGAAACCATTGTCTAATACTTTGAAATGTGTATAAACATATTCTACACACATTCATAATTTTTTTTTTTTTTTGCTTTGGAAATCAATCCGACTAATGGATGATCATGTGCGTTTCAACTTTAAAAATGTCGCAGACTAAAGTCATGATATTCATGACTATATTCTAGTACATGTTTATTGTTTTTGAAAATATTTTGATAATATATTTCCAAGAACACAACAAAAGTTTAACATTTAGGTTTTTAAACACCCTGCTTTCTGTAATCCAAAGGTGTCATGGATATTATAAGTAACTTTATTCATAATTTGCTCTGCTGTTTTTGCAGTTTGTAAATGCAAATACAAAGAAGGTTAAAGATAGGTTCCGAATCATCAAAAGCTGAAATCCATGAATATGTGATGATGATGTTTGTTTACCTGATTGTATATCAAAGAAGAAAAGGGTGGTATGATGTTTAAAACCCATTGAAAACGATGTGTATATCACTAACCCTTAACTGTGTAATTTACATGACCAACTGAGTTTTGAACATTATATATGTTATCACGGAACAGAAGAATTATATAAGCTGAAAACATCAACTGAAGTGAGCATGCTGGAAATGACTTGTATCATTGTTGGGGTGTCTAACGAATGAAAGGACAAACGGTCATTGAGACAATTGGTAGTGTATCATTGCGTTTAAGCCAAGCACTACTAGAAAACTAGGCAATTGCTATCAAATTTACGACTGAAAAAAAAAAGTTCGGATTAGCCACTGAAAACTTTATTGTTGCAATTTCATCAACTTACTCTGTAATCTATAGAAAACATAATAACTACTTTTAAGAAGAGTTAATCTATAAAATATAGTCGCTAAATCATCTCAAATATGTGGAACATAAAAGGTTTGGTTTAAATTGCGACCGTTAGGATTTGCAACCGCATTTATGGTTGCAATGTTATTAAAAAATAAAGCGTTAATATAAAAGCTAGAATTTAATTTTACATAGAAATATAGCGATCATTTTGTTTTGCGCTCAAATTAGGGCCTTTAGTCTATTATTAGATCTCAAAATAGAGTTGCTCTCTACCGGCCATCACAACACCTCCATTGAATCACCTCTGTTTAATTAGTCCCGTTCGATTGACCTCACCTTCATTTTATGTAGATGCCTTTGTTAGCCATTAAGCTGAAAATTGTAAGTTTCGATCATTTTCATGATTGCAACTGTATACTTTCCCTTTTGATATTAAATTGATTATCATTTCCATCTTAATTGATTTGTGTTTGTGTACTTGCTATAATTGTTCTTCAATGCTTTTGTTTGTGTAATCGGTATTTTGTTTGTGTAATACCGATGGCCAATATACGATATTTGTATCACTAGGTTGATGTTCTTATTACTTTTACATTTTATTATCACTAACTTACACTTAGACATGATAAGCTACATTCTTTTAGGATTGTTAAGAACTTAGTTCATATGATTTAGTGAGAGTTATATGTTGGCATTATATTGTTTAGTACGAGTGACTTGACTTGTTATAGATGGGCGATCTATTGGGCGATGTCAATTGAAGTGTAATAATCAATTTATTTATAGCTAAATTATCACAAATATATGGTAACATGTGATTTTTCATATTCTAAATTTTGTATTTGTTTTATGATAAGTATTTTGACACGATTTGATCCTTTGCATTTATGTTTTAGTTTTCTTCGTCGTTTAGGTGAAACAATTCGTTTTGCTTTATCACAATTTAGAAGTGTAAGGAAAATTGTGGACTTTGTTATGTGTAAGCATTTTGGTATTTCTTTGTTCTCCTTGGGATCTAGTAGTTTTGGTTCTAAAACCGGCTTGTCTCGTTAGAATAATTTAGGGTTCGGGGAGGAAACTAAAGTCACAAACAAAATAAAAACTAATGCTTCAGAACTCACATACAACACTAGTTTTGAAACACATCTTTCATTCATCTAACTAAAACATACAAATACTACTACTGTAACACCCTGAATTCCGGTTTAAAAAAATAAAAATAGGTTTGGGTGATAAAGGAAAGATGAGGGGCCAAAGTTGCTTTAAAGAAAATCCAAACCCTAAACCTTCCTTATTTATAGTAAAAAGGTACCTCCCCTCCCCTTACTTGTGATCCAAGATTGCCAAAAGTGGAGAGAAAAAGTAAAGAAATCATCAAAGGTAAGTGATTTCTTTCTTGTTGACCTTCGTTCTCGATGGATCTATGATCCGAAATAGTGTATGGTTTATGTTGATAAAGTTTGCATCTTTGCATGTTAAAGGTGTTGAACTTGGGATTTTTACTTCTCGATCGAGGGTTCTAGCAAGTTCTACCCAAGAGGTGAGCTCTAGACCTCTTTCTTACATGTTTACATTAAATTGGGGTCGGTATGCATACTATAACACCTTTGGTTTTCGTACTTGTAATTCTTTAGATTTATTCTATAAGAATACTTATGATAGTCATTTTATGTGAAACTTTATCGTACACACTTACTCTTATCATAATTCAACAAAAGATCACCTGAAATTTTGTTTACATGCATACTAGTAATTTTTTAATTAAACTATGCTTATTACATCTTTTAATCACTTATGATTTAGTTCAGAATTCAGAGGCCTAGACATTTTATTTCATAGCCAATAACAATTTATAATCACCTTATGCTAAATCTTTTTAATCCATTTTACACATCAAACAATACTACATGTTACATGACCACTTCTAGGCCTTTATCTTAAATGATTTTATGACACATTATAATTATTCTTTTAATTATGTATTTTATTTTATTTATATCTTTTTTAAATTCCAATCATAACCTCCATTTGAAAGACCTGTAATTCACTATTAACACTATTTATAACCCCTTTCTAATCTTTACTGTAAAAGCAAACCTTAGGTCTCATTTTTCCTTTGCTCATTCTTTAAATCACAAACTGTTCTTTCACCCAATGATTTTGACCAATTCATTTACATGTAATTTCAAGAATTCTTTAGTGCTAAGGTAATCTTTAATCTTGTATTACTTTTATATTATGTATTTTTTATGTTGTTTCAATTTTTTTTGTCTTAGCTTAAAAATCATTCTAACATCTAGACATACACTAATTGTTGTATGATGGATGTAAAGAATATAAATGATCAACAAGTCCATCAATGACTTGATTCACCTATTGTTCTTATGATTTCATGTCCTTACTTTTATTATTTCTTCTACTAAATCTCTTTTTTATTTTAATCATGATCTATCATTAACTCTAACATTCATTAAACCTCAAACACTCATTAACCCTATAACATTCACTAACATGCCTAAATCAAGCTAACAACATTCCAACATAAGCAAGGAATCCCGTTTTCACATGGACGGTTATGCTGACGCATTCGGTTATTCCACAAGATTGTTTCTTTAAATGATGACTATGCTGAAGTCTTGGTAGGTTCTTAATAATTCAAGTGGACTCTAATATACTATATATTGACATATTAAGAGTCATTCTAACCCGTTTTATACTTTAACAATTTTAAAAGAGCACATAAATGCCTTACTAGAATCAGGGCAGCATGTAGCCCGACTTCAACTAACCATAAATTGGTCATAAGAAACTAAATTAAAGCAAACCCAGACTCCACGATAAGTTTTTGAGTTATCTTTTTAAGAATAGTTTATGTCTTTAAATTAATCCGACAACTCCACATCAGCCTTCACAAGATAAGTGCGCGTTTCAACACATTGTGTCTTGTGCTACTAATGGATGATCATGTTGCGTTTCAACTTTAAAAATGTCACAAACTAAAATCATCCTATTAAGACTATATTTTAGGACATGTTTTTCTAAAATTATTTTGATAATTTATTTCCATAAACATAACAAAATTTTAACTTTTGTTTTTAAACATTCTGATTTTAAAGTTATCATGAAAATTATAAGTAGCTATATTCGTAATGTTCTCTACTGTTTTTGTAGTTTTTTAATGCAAATACAAAGAAGGTTGAAGATAGGTTCCGAATCATTAGAAGCTAAAACCCTTGAATGAGTGATGATATTTGTTTATCTGATCATGTATACCAAAAAGGAAAGGGTGATATGGTGTTGGAGAACGACATGATCATCACCAATCCTTTACCATGTAATTGAACATGACCAATTGAGTTTTGAACATTATATATGTTGTCACGGTGTATAGAAATTATATAAGCTGAAAACATGAACTGAAGTGACCATGCCGAAAATGATTTTTATATATGTGGAGTATGTGTTTCTTTAAGCTTTGTGCATCTGAATTTGAGCATAGTTCTAAAATATACACACACGCACCCAAAGTAATATTTATTAAGGGGTGTGATTAATGACAGAACAAACGGTCATTGAGATAATTCGTAGTGTATCGTTAGGTTTGAACCAAGTCCCTGAGTAGGTGGATTGTGACTAGATATTGTGTTAAGGATAAAAGTGATTTGATATTTGTCATTGACATAAACGAAGTAGTACTTTTTGTAGATTTGGTTTATTTAAAAAAAAGAACTAAAAGTGTAAAGATTTGAGCTAGTAGATTAATGATCCAAGGTTTGTGTCAAATTTCAATACCATATATGCATTAAGGGTGTGGGCCCTATAATACAAATTTTAAAGTTTAAATGCGAAGTTTCGGCAAGGTTCAATGATCTTCCCAAAGCCTAGATTTACCTAATTGGAATTTTTAGTTCCTATTGACCCTCCAATCTACACACAGAAACAACACCAGTTAAGGAGCTATAGGAAGAGAAGTCTTCATTTAACAACCCTCCGGCATGAGAATATAAATCCGATAAGATAATTGAAAAAAAGAGACAAAGAAAGGGAGAGATCTGTGCTCGGGGAATTCATCCCTTTTACCTCTTATTTATAGTGTTTGATGATGTCTGGGTGGTGGTCGTGAATGACATTTGGGAGTGGTCCCAAAGAATATATTACGTATGTGGGCCTCGCATCTCAAGCAATGGGGGTGTTGTATTTTTTTTTCCGATGTAGGTACTTTCCATATTGTTGTTGCCACTGATGCTTCTAAGGGAGGATCCAAGAATTGCAGACTTGGAGCAACATATTGTTAAAAGGAATGAATATTTTATGGATCAATTAAGGGATCAGGTTGACATCATATCGCAATATAAGGATCAATTGTCATGGGCCTACAACTAATGGCCAACAATAAACTTTATTTTATTTCCTTGTTTATTTCTTGTAAGCATCTATTTATTTTGTATCTTTGTTCCAATTGTACACATCGATGAAATAAAACAAAACAAAATAGAATGTCATGCAAACCAATTCAAAGATGGTATCAGAGCTATGAACAATCCTAGGATCTGTTCATCAGTTCTTGCTCAACATCAACCCCTCATTCTTCATAATCCACCCAAACTACCATGTCTGACGACAGTGGTAGTCAAGATCTCTCGAACCAGTTTGCAAACCTTCTCAAAAATGTTTTTAATTCTCAAAAACAAAACCAGAAACAAAAACTTTTAGACAGCCTGAACATCAGCCTCAAATTAAACAACCATAACTATGCCCTCTAGGCTTGTATGATTCGAGTTGCTATCGGAGGAAAAATCAAAAGCACTCCTGAACCATTTGTCGCAAAAACCACCAAAATCAACTGATTAGAAGTAGGATCGGTGGAGCAAAATGATCTTATCATATTCTCTTGGCTCATACAAAATATTGAACCATCCCTAGCTAGCAACCTCATAGAGTTTCCAACAACAAAGTTTAAGGGAGCGTTTGGTTGGAAGGAATGGAATGGAATGAAATGGAATTGAGAAACTAGTATAATTTTCAAGTAAAATTATGTTTGAGTGGGTAATGAAATGTAAAACCCAAGGGAATGTGCACCTCAAATTCCCTTGGTTGTGTGATTTCAAATTCCCTCTCTAGGTGGAAGGATTTTGAAATCCCGCAACCAAGGGAATTTGAGGTGAAACATTCCCTTGTGTTTTACATTTCATTAACCACTCAAACATAATTTTACTTGAAAATTATACTAGTTTTTCAATTCCGTTCCATTCCATTCTATTCCTTCCAACCAAACGCTCCCTAAGTCTCTGTGGAACGCAGGGGTGGTTACATATATCAGTGGGAAAGATAAACTACAAACATTTGATTTACATGTCAAAGCCAACGAAATCAAATAGAAGGGCATGCCTCTTGAAGTCTCTGGATATAGTAATGCAAGACATATGGGGCGAAATCAAGCTTAGGGATCCAAATCCCATTAAGTGTGCAACAGACATCATAACATATAATGCCATTAGATATGAACAAAAGCTATTTCAGTTTCTCAATGCCTTGGATCGTCAGTAGGATCAGATAAAAAGAGAGATTTTAAGATGGGATCCATTACCTCAGGTACTGTACAGCAGGGCAGGGCAGGGCAGGGCATGGCGGCAGGACTTGTTGCCAACATACCATCCGAAGCCGAGTAGACGAATCCCGAAGTGTAGCCATTGTGGGATGTTGCAGCATACAAAGGAACCTTGTTTCAAGCTAGTCAAATATCTAGAATGGTGGAACGACGACCACAAGAAAGAGAATAAGGATGGGGGAAGGCAGTAGCCGCCGTGGGCAGCAAAGAAGTCACTAGCAATGGCGACAACCACCTGGATTGCACTGGGAACAATGGACGTTTCGGGGAGTGGCAATGACCGGAAACCATCATATCATCTAGGCCTCCACACGGGTACATGGTTTGACAAATCTATCTATCTCAGCCCTTCCTTTTTAATCCCAATTTATTTCTCCCATCAAGTTCTAGATTTATTGAACAACCCCCTCAACTTTCTACTTTAAATAACTTTGATTTGAACAAAGATGACTCAAGGTTAAAAATAATAATATTTTCTTAAATCCACCGGGAAAGTAAATATGGCAAAAACGTGTGAAAAACAAGAAAAATCGTGGATACTTGATTGTGGTGCAACCGATACTATGACTTTCGAACTATCATATATGAGTTTGATATCTGAACCAACGAAACACTACATTCAAACTGCTAACAGAGGAATTATACCCGTTAAATGAGGGGGGACCATTAAAATTTCTCCAACATTTAAACTTTCAATTTTTCTTTATGTACCTTCCTTGTCATATAAACCATTATCTATTAGTCATGTGACCAAGGAATTAAATTGTTTTGTTCTAATGCGTCCCATCTTTTTCTCTTACAAGACATCTGGTGAGATTATTGGGCGTGACACTAAATGCCAAAGGTTGTATTACGTGGATGAGGTGACTCAACATGGCACTGTGATGCTAGCTCATGGATCTACCGAAAGAGAAACATGATTGTGGCATAGGAGATTAGGGCACCCATCTACTAGTTATTTATAGCTTTTTTACCAAAATTATTCCTTTCAAATAAAACATTGACCTATGAAACTTGTGTTTTGACTAAAATTCATAGACATACCTTTAAACGAACTATTACAAAAGTGTATTTGCCATTTTTCTCTAATTCATTATGATGTATGGGGACAGCAGAGGTCATCGGGTGGGGCGGGGGGGGGGGGGGGGGGGGGGCAAAACTTTTGTTTTTTCTTACTATTTGTTGATGATTGCACACGTATGACATGGATATATTTCTTATGCATAAGGCTGAAATTTTTGACAAAGTCACAATGTTTTATTCCATGATTCAAACATAATTTAAAGCAACACATTCAGATCCTTCAATCTGATAATGGGGGATAATTCGTTAACACATCAATGAAATAATTTTGTCAATCAAAAGGTATCATTCACCAAACTTCTTGTCCATATACCCCATAACAAAATGGTGTTGTTGAACGTAAAAATCGTATCATCTTAGAAATAACTCAGGCTCTTCTGATTGAATCTCAAGTCCCTAAGTCCTTCTGGCCTGAAGCTGTTACCACACTCACCTGCCTTATCAATCGACTACCTACCATGACCATTGACCTAAGAACCCCTCTTCAATATCTATCTGAATTCACAAAAGTTCCTCCCTCACTCACCCTTTAACCGTGCATCTTCGGATGTTCTGTCTTTGTCCACATACCCAAAGTAGATCGAAGCAAACTTGATCCATGTGCCGAGAAATGTGTTTTTGTGGGCTACGGAGTAAACCAGAAAAGGAACCAATGTTATAGTCCAAAAGGGCGTCATATGTACACAACCATGAACTATGAATTCCTTGAAACATAATTCTTCTACAATTCCCAACACAGTGGTCAAGGGGAGGAAAATGATAAGACCCTGATTTGGTTTAAATGGGTACCATCATAAGAACGAGTAGATCACAGTCCCCAAGACGAGTCACCAACATCCTAATAACCTAAGAAGCCATTTATCAGTGTCATAGAACAAAATCCTCCCAACCTGGCGTCTGAGGTTAGTAAATCCTAAACACATGCAATCTTGAATCTATTAACGTATTTGATAACCATGAGTCAGCAACAAAACAGGTTGAATCAGTACGGTTGATCAACCCAATGACTATGGGTTAGGAACAAAACAAGTTGAACCAGTAAAGGAAGAACATAGAGAACCAATACAAGAAGAAACACATGATAGATATGTTCTACCACCAAATGTAAACAGAGGGGTCCCACTGAAATGATACTCTCTAGAAAGACTAGTCGGGACTTCTAGGTTTCTTATGACAGATATAGCTAAAGTGAACTTGTCCAAAGAAGCTAAGGACTTTACTTCATCATTATACTTTGAAGAAATTCCAACCTCCATAGAACAAGCTCTTGGATCAAGAAGGTGGAAACATGCAATGGAAACAGAAATGGAGGCGTTATTAAAAAACAACACATAGGAAAAGTGTGATCTTCCACCGGGAAAGAAACCCGTCGGGTGTCGGTGGGTATTTACAATTAAGCACAAACTGGATGGAACTATTAAAAGATATAAAGCCCAGTTAGTAGCTAAAGACGACACTCAAACTTACAGGATTATTACTTAGAAATGTTTTCCCCAGCGGCCAAAATGGACACAACCCGAGTGTTATTCTCGATAGCTCCAAATGAAGGATGGCCACTTCACCAACTTGACGTAACAAACGCATTTTTACATGGAGAGTTAAAAGAAGAAATATATATGGAAGCACCATTAGGATTCACAACAAACTTTAAGCCAAAAGAAGTATGTCGATTAAAGAAGTTTCTTTATAGGCTAAAGTGGTCTCCTTGAGCATGGCTTGGTAGATTTACTCTGGTAATGAAGAGATATGGTTTTCAACAAAGCAATTCAGATCATACTCTGTTTCTCAAATGAAAAGGTAAACATATGGCTTGTTTAATTATATATGTTGATGATATGATTATTACAGGAAATGATGAGAAAGAAATGAAAAGGTTCAAGGAAACCTTGTTCAAAAAATTTAAGATGAAAGACTTGGGCAGACTTAAATACTTTCCTGGAATTGAAGTACTTAGGTCTAAACAAGGGATCTTCATCTGTCAAAAGAAGCATGTTCTTGATCTGCTTGTAGAAGTAGGAATGATCGATTGCAAATAGTCGACACCCTGATGATAAAAAATCATAAACTTTGTATGATAGAGGGAGCAGATTTAGCAGACAAAGGAAAGTATCAATGGTTAGTCAATCATGCATCAACCCCAAGTAACGCATATGGAAGTAGTATATAGAATTATCAGATATCTTAAGGGTACAACAAGCTATGGAATCCTCTTCAAACCAAATAACCATTAAAAATCCAAGCATACACAGACACTGACTTGGCTAGAGATAAAGGAAAGAGAAAATCAATATCAAGGTATTTTACTCTGGTTGGTGGGAACTTGGTCACGTGGAGAAGCAAAAAAAAAAGTGGTAGTACTTTCTAGTGCTGAAGTGGATTTCGGAGGAATAGAATGAGGCCTGGCAGAAGTTCTATGGATACGAAAACTCCTAAGTAAGCTTGGTTTTTCCCAAACCGAAACTAGTGAAATTATGTGTGATAATAAAGCAACATCTCAAATTTATGAAAATCCAGTTCAACATGATCGTAAAAAACATGTGGAAGTTGATAGGCATTTTATTAAAGAAAAAATTGAAGCTGGGATAATAGAACTTCCGTTTGTTCGCTCAAAAGACCAACTTGCAGATATATTAACAAAGGTTGTCAACTGAAGAATCTTCAATAATTTTCTTGACAAGTTGAGTATTGGAGATCCAACTACTCAACTTGAGGGGGAGTGTTAAAAGTAATGAATATTTTATGGATCAATTAAGGGATCAGGCTGACATCATATCCCAATTTAAGGATCAATTATCATGGGCCTACAGCTAAGGGCCAGTAATAAACTTTATTATATTTGCTTGTCTTATTTCTTATACCCGTCTATTTATTTTATATCTTTGCTCCAATTTTTATATATAGATGAAATAAAACACAATAGAATGCCTTGCATACCAATTCAAAGACATATGGAGGATAACTAGGGGACTTTTTAGTTACATCTGATACCCCTAGGTCCATCATCTATTTTTGAATTACATACCAAACTAGAAGAGTACCTATTTTTTGCTATTAGTCAATGCTATATTTTCAAAGAACACTACCCCTTCGGTCGAGAGGGAGTTTAGGCTTAACTCCATTCATGAGGCTTTGTCTAGTTATTCGGCTATTTGTCTAGCCGGAGTCTTTGCTATGATGTCAAACATATGCTAGGATTGGAAACTACAACATCAATAAAGGGTAGAGAGAAGACAAACAAGAGCTAAAGCGTGTGAAATAGAGAGAAACTGAGTTGGAAAATGTAACACCCGGAAATTTTAGTCAAAATTAAAATAAAAGAAAAGAAATGAGAAAAATAGAAAAGAAAGATATTTTGCAAGAAGAAGAAAATAAGCACAAGTAGAGGGCTTAAAGTGTAAATAGAATTAAATAATATTATTATTTTGTTTAAAAGGTGGCATGGCCGCCCACACTTTCTGCACACCAACTGCTTCGAACATTTAGAGAGAGAAAGTAGATTTTTCTTCAGTTCTAGAGAGAGAAAGAGGCTGTTCTTCAACAAGGTAAGCATTTCTTGCAAAATTAGCTCGGTTTTGTTTGTGTTTTGACTAAGGAATCGAGAATATATGTTCTTATGTGAATGTGTATTTGGGTTCGTGTGTTTTAGACACATCTAAGTGTTCGAATTCTTGGAAAAGTTCAAGTCAAAGAGTTTGAGCTTGAAAGTAGCTAAGGTGAGTTTCTAGACCCCATGTTTTACATGTTTTAAAAGTTTTTCGGGGCTGAAAATGCATTTAAATGGTTTTTATAAAAGTTGTATGTATAACCGTATGTTTTAATTCATGTATGTTAATGTGTTGTGGTTATGTACACTAAGTTAAGGCTTAAAATGGTAGTGTAAGGCTTAGAACATGCTAAGATTATGTTTGGGACTGAAAATATGTTAGAAACATATATGTTAGTGTTCATGCGCCCAAACAGGGCCCATGCGCCTAATTATTTACCTTAGAAAGATTTTAAGTATGATCATGTGCCCAAAAAGGGCACATGCGCCTGAAAAATAGGCTTAAAAGTCTAAGTGAATGTTGATGCGCCTAAACAGTAGTCCATGCGCCTAGAAAAAGCCTTAGAATTTTAAGTGTTAGCTAATGCGCCTAAACAATAGTTTATGCACCTAAGTTTTTAAAGAAACGCCTAAGTTCAGGGTGATGCGCCTAAATAGTGCCCATGCGCCCAAGGGTCTCATGCGCCTAAGTGTTGAAACAGTTAAAGTATAGGCTCATACGCCTGCATAGTGGAGAAACGACCAAACAATCCTCATGCCGCCAAGTAGTGCCCATGCGCCCAAACACTTAGAAAATTTTCTAGAATTTTGGGAAAAACAGAATGTTAGGGTTTGACCCTAGGTTGACCTATGGATTGTTTTGGCCTATTTTAAGCATGAGTATGTGATGGTCTATGCATAGAACATGCATGATGATATGATAAATGTATGATATGCATATGTGTATGAGGTGTTATCTTTTATTGGTTTTCAAAACGTATTTATATTATAATATATTATACGTTAAGTGTTATGTTATTACTTTACGTAGTATGACAAATGTATGAATGACCGTAAAGTATAACGTAACAAAGTGAAAGATAACAAAGATGAAAAGTGAAACGTAATGAAAGAAAGAATGGCTTGCAAGCAAATAGAAAGGAGGTGCACGACCATGTTATCATTAGCTCAACTGTATGCGGTTATAATAACCTGAAGGACGCATACAAGGTCAATCATTGAGATTGACGGGACTCTTGTGGCATGCCCTAGGTGACTAGGTCAGCTTCGTGTACAATGTTCATTGTCTAATTGTAGACCACAGGCCCAGCATAAGCTTCGTGCACAATGTTCGGGGTATTGCACATTGGTTCGGATAAAAGGGAGAGATGACATGCCCTAAGTGACTGGGTCAACTTCGTGCACAATGTTCATGGTCTAATTGTAGACCACAGGCCCAACATCAGCTTCATGCACAATGTTTGGGATATCATACATCGATCCGTAACAAAGTAAAGAATGATGAAAAGTATGAATAGAAAGTAAAGAACGGTGAAAAGTATGAACAATAGGTAAAGAATGATGAAAGAATGAAAAGAAAGAATGAGAATGAAAGTAAAGATAGTGAAATGCATGAAATGAAAGTATGTATACGAAAGTAAATGTTAATGAAAAGAATGGAAAGGAAATATATATACATACATACGATGATAAAAGATAGTAATTAAAGTATGAAAGAAAGAAATAAACAATGAATATTGTTTGAGTGGATGTATGATGTGTGTTGTATACGAAGGTAAGTATTTTATAGAAAGGTATATTTTGTATGTGAAACACACAAGGTATTATAATACTTATAAAACTAGAACTCATTCAGCAACGCTGACTTTTATGTATTTTCAGTTGGCAGGTAATTTGCTGAGGATGGCACACGGGGAGGCTACTTGGCACGGCAAGACTGGCATCCATTCATACATGTTATTATTGTTGTTTTGTAATGCAATTAACGGATATTTTCTTTTGTAACTGAACAATGTTGTATTGCATAGCAACATTAATTTATTAATGAAATGAATGGGCTTTTGTTAATGTAATTTGTGACAACCCTAAAATTCTTCTTAGTATTATTTTATATATACATCTTTGCATGCATACAAAATATAAATAAATTTACGTATGTGCATGAAGAGATATAAAATGCACGTATGCATGTTTACATGCATGCGTACATAGTAAGATTATTTACGTGTACATGCAAGTAATATATATGAAAATGAAGTATGCAAGTTTGTGTACGTATATTTTATGTATGGTATGTATATATACTTTATATATATATATATAAGTTGGACTTATAATTATCTGTATTTTTGTACATATGTGTTATAGGCAAACATGATGCATGTTTGCTAAAGTTTACGTATGCATGTTTACATGCATATATGTATATGAAAAATGTACACGTTTGCAAGCATGCATGTATATTGAAGAACTATTTACGTGTGCATGTATACATATATATGAGAATTTACGTATGCATGTTCGCGTGCATGTATAAATATATATAAACTTTAGTAATAACCATTAGTAAATATATACATATACACATAACTTAGACTTATGGCTATATAT
>BJCN01312393.1:0-14307 GCA_018326445.1 Flaveria brownii
TCAGGATAAGCAAGTTAGTGGACTTCTACATGCTCATTTAAGACCCGGACTTAGTCAAAACAAAAGACGATTACTATTTGTGACTTTAACTGTTGTATTCGTATCTGTTAAACTCATGCTATCTTGTAATCTGATTTTAATATTATTTCCACTATTAGACAATCATGTGTTATGAACAAGCAATCATTCCCTCGTCCGCTCCGATGATTCCGCCGTCGGTCGGGGTGTGACATTTTAGAATTGGGGAAAAGCTAAAGTTGTTAGTGGCGGTGGTGAAGAAGCCACCAGAGCCGATGAAGGAGGATTCTTGAATTGGGGAAGAGGGTTGAAGGGAGTTTGATCCATTCGTTGGCATTTGGGTCGAATGCGGAAGCTTGGTTCTTTTTGACGAATATGTTGTTTCGGCCGTAGAGGAAAAACCATGGGGTGGTGGTGGCGGAGGACGGTGATGCGGCGGTGGCAACGGAGTGCCAGAGCTTGCAGACGGCGGAGCAACAAATGAGTGATCGGAGGGGGAGGTGGGAGAAGATGAGTTCGATTAGATCAGAGCTCAGGAAGTTGTACAGGGATGAAAGGACCAAAATGTCCCTGCAAGAGAGAGAAAATGGGGCACATTTAACTGCGCACTTTAACGGCGTTAGCCACAGGGATGCAAACATGGAAAAAATTAAAAGAATAGGGGGCGATTCAAGGTTTTAAAACTATAGGGATGCAAATAGTTAAATTGAAAAAAAGCCAGGGATGCAAACGGTAATTTACTCTATTTTATATGTTACATTATGATGAAAATCTAAATATTCGATGTTGCTAATAGGTCTTAAAGGCTAGGACCATCTCAAAACTCACAAATATTCAGGGAAACTATAAGAACTCTTATCAACAATTTTTTTTAATGTTTTATACACAAATGATTAAAATAAAATGTTTAATCATCTTTGTTAAAGTTCAAAAAGAAAACATTGAATATATTATTAATCTATACATGTGTAAATCATATGTAAGTTATACTATCTACACATGTGTAAAAAGTAGTAAATTCAAAGAATATGAACTATTAATATTAGTTCTCGCTTAAGATATTGATTTGTTGTCAAATGATCCTAACCCTAGGTCTTAAAGTATGTAAATATTTGATATATAATTTAATACTGATATAAATATATATTTTTTATTTTCTAAAGTTTGATCTAAAGCATGATATAAAGTTAAGGAAAGATAAAAATAGATCAAAGTCGGATCAATTTTTTATGACTACACAAAATTACAAATTAAAGTTGAACTTTAGAAAAGAAAGAATGCTCTTCTTTAATTTTTGGAGTGGCTGAACATATTCATTGACGTTACTTAAAGGGTACAGACTAATCGGTTTTACATATTCATTACTCACACTAAAAAAGAAATTATTAGTCAATTGCACAAACGTATTATAAATTCATGTAAAACAAAAAAAAATATGTGTATGTACTTCTCGTATATTTCTACTTGAAATCTGTTTTGTAACAAACGCGCGTATAATTTGTTTTCAAATGACAATTTGTAAAAAAGAAACCATCGATTGTCATACTTATAAAGATAATATATGACAATTTGTATTATAAAGTTTTGTAACCTTTGTAAGGTTACGACTTATGAATAAAATACATGGGCGGACATATATGCATCGTTGAGGGGTGCCTCCGCCACCCCTCAACTTATTACCGGTAGGGTAAAAAGTTATGGTTTTATTAAAAAAAGTTACGATTTTACGTTACTCCTAATTTTTTTAAACTCGACACCTCATTGAAAGTTTTAAATTTTATAAAAAATCTAATAATTTATAAAAACAATACATTTTATAAAATTTGGTCTTAAACCAAATATTAAATACCTAGTATGTCATTTATCCATTAGTGATCTAATAAGTGGTCCATTAGTCCATTACACATTACATATTACTCAATACAATTATAAGCCCAAATAAAAATATAAAACATAAAAAAAGAATGAAAGATCGAGCAGCAGCAGCGCCCAGCAACTCAGCAACAGCAAGCATCACCTCACCTGTCGTCTGCGCCACCACCCACCTTTTTCACCGCCACCGGACCACCTATCTTCGCCACTTATTCACTCAAGGTAACAATTTTTACTTTATTAGACTATGAAATTGAGGATATATGGCTTATGATGTTCAATTTCTAATATTTTTATGTTATTTGTTCTAAAAAGTAAGGATATGAATGTAAGATGAGAGTTTTGAGATCTATTATGTATTTGTTTAATTTCTTTTATTATGTTATTTTTTTTCTTTTATTTATATAAATATACGGTAAAAAAGTTTTACGCTACCCATGAACGTGTATTCAAGATCCGCCACTGAATACTTTAGTATGATAAAAACATAGAACAAAGTTTTAACTACTAGGTATAGAATAACAATAACTGAAATATTGAATGTTTGATATGTGTGCATATATACTACTTAAAAAGATTTTATAATTTGTTGCGTCGTATTCGTTTATTTTTTGAATAAGCTAGTAACAGAACGAAAGACACAATACCTTAAGTTATAGGTCCACTTGACTTATCCAACTCCTTGTTCTTCTGGTGTTTTATTTTTAGTTAGTCAAACTGATAAAGTTTCACCTAAATACTATATACATTTATGGCTAGTACTTTATAAACTGTTTTATTCAAAAACATTAACAATCATATTTCATACAATTATTATTTAATTTCATGTGTATATGTTTTAACTCACCTTCTATTTGTTATATCTTGTAGTTCTAACGGATTAGTCTTCTGTAAAAGTAAGAATCGGTCTTTATTCCATAAGAGAAACAGACTCGGGTTTTATCATGAAAGGAGAAGAGCTTTCGACTGAAATCCATGCTCATCATTTTCAATTTTCCGTCATCGTTTTTCCTTAGGATTAACCCAATTTGAGGAATCATCTGCATCCGATACTTAGCCACTACACGTTTTCTATTGAAAAACTTATTATTTTCTGGTATGCAAGACCGATTAGATTATGTTTAGAATTTCATGGAAGAAATTTTTGTACAAACTTGATCGACACACACGACTCTACAAGAACAATGACCCTTCATACATGGTTTGTTCGCATGCACATGCAACTGTTGCATCTTCATTCACATAAGACACATATAATAACCTTAACTTCCCCTCAAGTAGTCTATAAAAGGATGTGAAAATGATAATGTAGATTATATAGATAAGTACAAACACGCGTTTGTTCAAAAGAGAATATACAAAATGGGAAAGTTGAAGAAGCGTCATCTTGCCAAGAACAATGGAGTTCCAAAGCTTAAAGTGGCGGTTGAGAAGCTGCGAACGGGTCTTATACGAGCCAAAAATTGGTGCGCGAGGAAGAGTACAGTCCCCAAAGATGTAAGAAAGGGGTATTTTGCTGTAATTGCAGCCGACAATGATGAAGAAAGAAGGTTTGTGGTTCCATTAACATATCTTGATTGGCCATCATTTCGAAGATTGTTGGAGAGGGCAGCCGAGGAGTATGGGTTAGACCATGGCGGTGCGCTCATGGTGCCCTGTAGGCCGAGTGAGCTTGAGTGGATGTTGGCTAACAGAGAGTCAAGTTCAAGAGATGATATGTGATTCTAGCTTGTTTAAAACCGTCATGGAAGGTTATTAATTGTGATTTTATTTAAGTTTGGATTGCATAGTAAATTAGTAATGTAGTATATGTTAGTTGCTTGTATGATTAAATAAATGTTTTATTCATGTCAGCCAAACCCACATCTCTTCACATCAGCGGCCATCTCGTCTCCTCCCGTCCACGCGGACTATAAAACACCGTAAAAACGAGCGTTGTGAACGCTAGTTATACGCCCATCGAGGGATAAGATCTAGACCAATTAGGCCCGACCCAACTAGAATCATATATGGCCATATGGGCTCATAGGTGTCACTTGTCAGGTGTGCACAAAGCAGCTTTTAGCCTGAACCGGTTTAGGTTCGATCAACAAAATTCAAAACCAAAACCGGCTTGTGGTCAAACCGCTTCAAGTTTGATAATAGTTTTTGAGAGGGTTTGACAGGTTTTAAAAATCTGGTTTTGACTCCGTTCGAGTCTGACAGGTTCCAACAGGTTTCACCTACGGTTCAGGTCAGTTACTAAATCTTGCCAAACCAGTTTCAGAGTCCGTTTCGACTCAATACCAGAACCCTGGAACCGGTTACTTTTTACACCTCTACCGGGACATAAAGATTTCAATAACAAAACCCAATATAACTTAGAAATAGGTCATTACACTCTAAATAAATTTATAACAAATAGGTTCTTGTTGGTAAAACCAAATCCAAAATAGTGCAAGAACACAAACCCATATTAAAAACAAGAGGATGATGAAAGCCCAGCTGGCCCGGCCCGGCCAAGCCCACCTCTAAACACATACCATGTCTCCTCTACGAACCATTAGCTACCGGACATGCTGCTCCGAACCCAAGTTGCCATAAGGACCCACCTACTGACTCTCGAGCTTGGTATTTATATAGAGACTATGATTGTGACGGTTTACTGATCTAGCCTTAAAGACCAGCCTTGGTCCTTAAATGCTCTTTGAAGCCCATAATGTCGCCTTCCCATCGGGTTACGGTTTGATTTTCACACACCCATATCTCATGGGCCACCTGGTTGATGAGCCTAAAGTCGTGACTAACCAACACCATCCCACCATCCCATTCGTTTAAAGCCTCAGCTAAAGAGTCAATAGTCTCGATATCCAAGTGGTTGGTCGGCTCGTCCAAGAGCAGCATCTGTGGTTGTCTAAAAGCTAACCACGCAAATATCACCCGGCTCTTTTGACCGTCTGACAAGTTCTTCATGGGCATCACTTGGGCCTTCCCGGTCAGCCCGAATCTCCCAATGGCAGCCCGCATCTTTTCCTCTTCATTCCCCGGGTACTCTCTCATCATATACAACAATGCGGACAATTCAAGATCTAGTTTTTCAGCTAAGTGTTGGTGGTATTGCGCGATCCTCAAGTGGTTGTGCCGCCTCACCATGCCATCAAGAGGAACCAGTTCCCCTGTCATCAGTTTCAGAAGCGTACTCTTACCAGCTCCGTTAGGTCCCACCAAAGCCACACGGGAATCAAGATCAACACCAAAGTCAATATTTTTGTAGATCAGGTTTTCAGGCGTGTAACCGAAAGTAACCTCTACAAACTGAAGTACAGGTGGCGGAAGCTTGCCCACATCAACGAACCTGAAAACCAGAACCTTGTCTCGAGTAACCTTTTCGGTTAAACCACCACGTTCCATTTTAGCTAGCGTTTTCTCCTTGCTCTGAGCCTGTCGAGCCAGCTTAGCCGACCCGTGACCGAACCGGGCTATGTATTCCTTCATGTTAGCAATCTGGTCCTGCTCCCATTTGTACTGTTTCATCTGATTTTCTTCGAGTTCTGAACGGGTCTGAACATATTGGTCATAATTACCAGTATACATCTTCAGTTTCTTACTTTGCATGTGTATAATGTTGGTGCATACACCATTCAAGAAATCTTGAGAGTGTGAGACCACAACAAGAATCCGCTCAAAGTTCTTCAGTGTCTCTTCCAACCACACACATGCTTCAAGATCTGCAATTGAATCATAAAACATCATAAAAATCAGAACTTGATTGTCTTTACGTTTTTTATTTTAAATCTTGAGAAAACATGACCTACCGAGATGATTTGTGGGTTCATCTAGCAGTAAAATGGTTGGGTTCATAAACAAAGCACGAGCCAAAGCAATTCTCATTCTCCAACCACCAGAAAAGTCCCGAGTTTTCTTTTCTTGCATCTTTTTGTTAAAACCTAAACCGTTCAAAATCTCAGCAGCACGTTTTTCTGCAGTGGATGCATCCATAGCATCCAAAAGTTCATAGAGACATTCAAGTGCCTCACCACCACCACCATCCTATATTAACAAGCAAATAAGCTAAATACATACTATTTAATAAACAAAATAACTCAAAACACTTCTTTGTTTGATTATGTAAGAACCTGTCCAGCTAAGCGTTCAGCTTCTGCTTCCAATTTCAGCCTCTCTTCATCACAATTCATCACAGCCTCGAGTGATGACATGTCAGAAGCTTCAATCTCTCTGGTGAGATGGAATATATCCATGTGTTCGGGAATTGGCAGTTCTCGCATTCCAATTGAAGTAAGCAGAGTTGACTTCCCACAGCCATTTAACCCAAGCAAACCACACCGTCTAGTAAATGAATACATAATTACAAACTGTTTAAGAAGTCATCAAAATGAATTTAGAAATAATATGCACACAAGAATGATGCAAACCTTCCGTAATTAAGCTCCAGCTCTGTATCAACAAGAAGATCATGCCCATGGGAAGTAAGTGACAAAGATTCTATCTGCAATCACAATAAAAAGGGTTACAGCTACAGAATAGTATAAGTGATACCAAACATCAAGATATTTTTAAACAAAATTTCATAATATAGAACTGGAGTATAAGACATTTAAGCCAAGTTTTAAAAAGCGATACCAAATATTAAAATATCTTCACTGTGGTTCCATAAATTCCATAAAAGCATATGTAAGTATACGAATTTGTCATATTTGGTAATCAAAATCTAATGAAATACACACACCACCTGAAAGTACATAATAAACAGCATTCTTGTTCTTTCCATACACAAAATTAGAAATATTATAAATAGAGAACAATAAGAGCTTGAAAAGACTGCCTAGAATGGAATAGCATTTGTGCTTTCTAAAATTACATGGAGTCGAGGGGAGGGAGGGAGGAACTCTCACAACTCCAACCAAAAACAAAACCGAAAAATATAAAACAAAAGATCTGCAATTTCCATACCCAGATTCCATTTTCCTAAAGAGTACAAGGATTGTGATTAATGTATTTGTGTATTTGAAGCTCTACATGTGAACCCATGATGCATTGACAAAAGTAGATCACATACTTGTTATAAGTTATAACATATAGATATATACATACACACATGCACACACAGAGAAAAGTTAGTTGAGTGCATGACCTAAGTGCATAACTGCAAAAACAGCAGAAACACATGTACATATAGCTGACGTTTAACCCCATAACTATCTCTCTTTCTCTCTCCCAATATATCATGTCAACGACACCATATTTAAGTGGCTAATGCTTACGCGCTTCACGCAATTCTCTACTTAAACTTAGCAATGAATACGTACACCAACAAACATGATCAAATGTCCTCTAAAGTCTAAACAAAGGTATATACAAAATGCTTAACATCATAAATTGTCAATATTCCTATAGTACTTAACATCAAGAAACAAATCTCGATATGTTCTTCCATATATATAACATTGAATACCTCATCGTTTCATATCAACCTAACAACCCTAAAAGTATAAATTCTCAAATTGTCATCACAAACTGCAAGAACTAATTAGTTTCCAATTATACAAAACACGCAAAATCATCAGATCCATCAATTCAATTCAGAAAACAAAACCCCCAAATATAACAAAGAAACAGATCAATTATCAACTTCCAACTTAAAAACCATATATAAAAGTACAATTTGTCGAATAGTATTAAAAAACAATTCAAATCAGAACATAAAAGCATAACTTGTCGCTATATCTTCCTCCATACATAACGTTGATTACAATCAATGTTTCACGTAATCTAAGAACCCTAAAAGCAAAAGTTCTCAAATTGTCATCAAAGACTGCAAAAGCTGATTACTTTCCACTTATATGAATCATACAAAATCACCAAAACACATCGATTCAAATCAGAAACAAAAACCCCCAAATTTAACAACCCAAAAACAGATCAATTCATACCCGAATATCCCTCGACAACGGGTGCGAACAAAGAACACCAGTACAAGTGCGATCAGAAATCGTAAGAGCCCCCATCCCATTCGTCAAATTATCCGAACTGGACCCACCGTTCGCCGCCCCGATCGCCGCCGCCTTAGCGGCACTAGCGGCCGCCGCCGCCTTACCGCCTCTCTTCGCCGCGGCCGCCGCCTTCTTCTGCAGAGCCTTCTTCTTGCTCGCATCCGACACCATCTGAAACAAAACAAACACGATCAGACCCACATCGAACCAGTAATCCAATATCAATAATCTATGAACTACAAGCCCTAAAAAAGAGATTTTTGATCAGATCGGTACGTTGAGAATCGAAGATTGGAGGATCTTGGGGTTGATTGTGATATAAGGGGTTTGTGAAATGGGTCACTGGTGGATTTGTAGGTGTGATGATGATGATGATGATGAATTGATGATGTATCCTCTTCCTCGGAGGTATGAGGGTTTGAGAGGAGGATGAGTGATGCAGGTTTAGGATGTTTTATAGTGGGTGTGTTTGGAGAGAGGGGACACGTGTCGTGTTTTTGGTTAAGTGATTGAACTCAAGCCGACGTATCCAAAGGATATTTTGCAAGGTATGTCATAAGATCCTTTTTTTTTTTTAACAGTAGAGTATTTCGAACTTAACGATGTATCGGGACTGATTACTTTGAAACCTAGCCGTCAGTCGTAATTCATACCCTCCAGATGAGTGGGAACCGGATGAAACCACGAGCCAAACCATCACCTGGATGCCACAGAAGTTAAATGGGAAGGATGAGATTTGAACCTGGTTCGCTTAGTACATCAGACCAATCTTTTAACCACTCCACCACTTATATTATTTGCATTTTATAAGATTCTATGCGGTTGGACATGTTTTAAAAAATAAAAAATATAGAAAATATGGGTTATAAAATATACAAAATACGGGTTAACCGGTAACTTGTGAATAGATTAATCCGAACATGACCTGTTTAACTATACTTGATCTGGGTGTGTAAATTTGTTTAGATTAAACTATAACCTTACAAATTTCATGTTCATTTTTATATCACTATAGAATTGATACCTATAAGTTTAAAGATATAGCTAAACTATGGTGAGTGGTGACTAGAAATACGATATTGATAATTTGCTGTGAAATGATCTGTTGAGTTTAATTTTAAATCAAACACTAATGTTTTATAATCTTGTTTCGAATGATATGTGTTATATTAATGGGACCCAATTATCGTTTTTTCAATCGAGACCACGCCTCCAACCCTTTTAGGAGGAAACTTACAACTGGAAAAACCTACTGACTCCGCTTAGAACATTTTTTGCTTTGAACAAGACTCGAACCCAAAACCTTCTTATATTTAGTTGTCTTGGTTTTGGATACATTAATCATTGTTATTTAGTTCATTTATTTATATTATGAATCAATGTCATGGACTCACGGTTTCTGTTTCACACCATGATAATAAAAGAAAACACATCAAGGATTCATCAAATAACCTCCATAGAGAAAAGAGTCGTTATATGAACGTTGAAGATTTGACGAAGATTACAATTTACATAAATATCAGTGGCACAATCTCAAACAATCTGCTAGATCTTTAACGAAATATACAATTTACATAAATATCAGTGACACAATCTTAAACAATCTGCCAATCAAGAGGATGCACTCAGCGGATGATAACTATACGATTTAATACGACCACCAAAGGACAGAGAGTTAACTTTCCATGAAGATAATTTTGTTTTGAATACCTCGATCACCAGACGCCGGTTTTTATATGATTTATATTGTTATCAACTAGTAGACCGAGATATTTGAATTGTAACTAGTCCAATTTACACCCGATTGATGTTGCCATATTATCCATCACATGTTTGCTGAGCTCAACCCCGATTAAGCTACTATGAAAAATTAAAACAAAAGAAATAAAATAAAAATGGTTGGTTTGACCAACTCGAGCGATTCAATACGTCCTGGTAGTTGATGATCTTATACCAATAGCTTTATAGTTTAGTGACACCAGTGATTGCATACTGTAAAAATAATATAATTTTAGATTCTTACAAGTGTCAACTGTTATATTAGATGATATTTAACAGTAAACTTTTACTGATCCGGTTAACGACTTGACAAAAGAGAATAAACATCCTGGTAGTGGAGGGAAAGGAATGGATTTGTACCATTCCATACCATTCTTTCGATTCAAGTGTTCTCATTCAAGAAAGGAAATGAAAATTTATAATTTTATCTTTTACTTTATTATACACAAAGTTCAAATACATTATCACCTAAAGTTAATTAAAATATTTATTTATTTTATAAAAAATTAGGAAATGGTTATTTTTTGCTCTAAAATCTTGTTTAAGGTTTCTTAATCTCAGTTTATATCATAAACTTTTTTACTTGTCACTAAATTATATATTAACTAGAAGTAAATAATATATATGGATTCATCACACTACAAATTAATATATAAGCTAATATATACCACAATACCCATACAACACACATACCAATATACCTTATTCATAAAGTCACTATTAGTAAGTTATGGCAAGGATGGAATGAGAGCTAACCACCAACCCTTACCCCTATTCTACATGGTATAGGGTTTGGCGGTTTGCTTCCATTAAAACATCATAACCATAATTAAGCCAGGTAAATCTCATCAATAACCATAATTAAGCCAGGTAAATCTCATCAAAAACCAAACTATTAACGAGGTCAGATGATGATGAAATGTAAGCAAACCTTACTTCTATCCTAATGAATAGAGAGACTGTATCTAGAAAGACCCCAGATAGTAGATCATAAACAATACAATGTGCAATCAATGTACAATACAATACAATGTAAACAAGCAATACAATGTAAAAAAGAATATAAACAATACAATGTACAATCACCATATAGTAGATCATCACAAGCAAATTTTATAAACAATATAGACGACGAGTAGACAATAAACATAGACAAACATTCAACACATGTAAGTGACCAATACACAGTAGGTGACATATTACACACAGTGAACAATGATATACACGAAATCATACGCTTCCGATGAGACTTGAGATGTGTCTCCAAAAACATAAAAGCTAATATACATTTATTAAAGATAAAAATAAGACACTTAATTTTTTTTAACCTATTATATCTTCACTGATACTTCGTATAACAAATTACAAAAATGTAAACTAAAATAACATCATGAAATTCTTAACTATTTTAGTTTTTTGTTTGGCGAATTAATACATCACATGAACTCCTTAAGAACAGGAAGATCAAACCATCATACATAAAAAATGTTACATTTTTGAACGAACCTTTTCGATAAGTACGCGCCTAAGAATTTTCCCTGCTGGTGACTTTGGAACGCTGTTCACGAATGTCACCCGCTTTAATCTTTTATAAGGTGCAACCTACATCGTTCAAATTCCAGTTAGAAACGAATTTTGTGCAAATAAACATAAAGTACGAGCCCGTTTATATAATTATCATATCCAGAAGGTATCCGATTGTAATATTATTCTTTGTATATAAAGAATCTATATAACCCTATTATATACAAAGTCAATATACAATTCTAATACACAATATACTTTATTCTAATACACAATATACTTTGTGGTTTATCATGGTATCCGAGCCAAGTTTCGATTGAAAACAAATTTTGTGCAAAATAATCATGAAATAATATGAATGTTTACCTGCTCGGAAATAAATTTCTTAACGTCTTCTTCAGTCAACGAACTGGTTGGAGATCGGACCACGAATGCAATCGGGACCTCGCCAGCTTCAGCATCAGGAAACCTAATAAGAAGAATTATGTGATTTTAATGATTATGGAACAGTTTTAAATGGTTTAAAAAGGGATTATATTTATGACTTACGGGATTACTGCAGCATCTAATATTTCAGAATGTGAAAGCAAAAGTGCTTCAAGCTCTGCTGGTGCAACCTGAAAATTATGGACATAGAGTAAAGATTAAGGGTAGTAAACAAGCCGACTAGCACGTGAAATACTCAAGACCGGCTCACCTAAAAGCACGAATCGGGCCAGGTTAAACAAGCTCGAGGCCGAGGCCGAGCTCAGGCCTAAAAATAAGCTCGTTTAATTAATTAGCCCAAGCCCGAGCCCCAGCTTTATATATCGAGCTCGGCAAGGCTCGCGAGCTTAAACAACCCTATTGTTTTTACAAATATTTCGTTTTAAAATTCAATAACTAATATTTTTGTTAAATAAAATTAAAAAATTACAGTTCTAGAACAATAATCTATTTTAAAAAGAAATAAATTGGTCGAAATTGCCACCTCTAGAAAGACCCTGTCAAATTAGAATCTTTATATGCATGAACATAAAGCATGTTTTACCTGAAAACCTTTGTACTTGATGAGTTCTTTGATTCTGTCAACAACAAACAATTGGCCCTCATCATCGAAGTATCCAAGATCCCCGGTATGCACGAATCTCTGTTTATCTATTGTAAGCTTTGTAGCTTGAGGATTATTAAAATAACCTGAAATTAAGAACAAAATAAGGTTAAATGTGACAAATATTACCGCCTTCGTCCCAAAAAGATTCGAAATTAGCATATAGTTAAATGAATAATCAAACAAGAGGTGGTAATCTCAACTCGTTTACTTTGTCTTTATTACTAAACAGGGTTGATTAAAAAACAAAAAGCCTTGGTTAAAATAAAACCAGGCTAAATCAATCAAACGGGTTGAAAAACACCCTGAAAATGTATTTTCAATACATAAAAACCTCCTATATAATTATAATCTTAAGATCAGACTAATATTGAAACAAACTAACTTTAGTAATCACACAAATTATCTATAAAAATACTAAATATTTTGGACAAAATGTGTTTTGGGTCAATCCGACCCTGACATGAACAAAACTTACCAGTATCAACTCTTTATCCAACCCACCCATTTTACCACCTCTAAATTAAATGATGTACATACGTAATGATAATAGAAGGAACATACCTTGCATCATATTGGCTCCTCGAACCCATATTTCGCCCATCTGATTAGGAGGAAGAGGCTTACCCGTATCTACGCTAACTATTTGGGCCTCGACTCCTGGGATAAGCCTTCCGGCTGAACCAGAGTGTCGCGGACCCATAATTGGACTTTCAACTGAAATGACCCCAGTCGTTTCAGTCATACCGTATCCCTATTGTACATAAGGTTGCAATTAAAATTTCATAAAAAAATATAATTTGCAGGATCAACAAAAAGGGTGGAAAACATATGAAAGTAAACAATCATGTCCACAATAATAAGATCAAGAAGACTGATATGGTATATGCTTTCTTGTTTTTGTCACATATTTTCAAGATTCCAAAAGAAAATAAAATCACATAATCACAAGTTTCTAGCATGTTGGAGATGGTCTAGCATGTTTAGTTGAAAGTGTTAGTCAAGATTTCTTTTCTTTTTTCACCGTATTTTCATTATTATGTAACATCACAAAATAACCAAGTAACCCATGTGCATATATGCATTTGCAGTAAACAATCAACTCCATCATAGATCTACAATCTACATCATACACAAATACACCAATATGGCAATAAACAGCTAAAAGTTCAACTTTTACAACCAACACAACTGTAATTGAGATCAAGAACTTCACCTGAAGAACAACAACATGAGGCAACTTCTTAGCACACTCCTCCATCAACTCTTTCCCCAACGGTGCAGCACCCGACCCGATTTGCTTCAACGACGAAAGATCAAACTTGCTCACCACATCCTGTTTAGTCAAAGCAAGAAACACAGGTGGAACAACCCACAAATGTGTCACTCTATACCTCTCAATGTTCTTCAACATCCCCCCAAAATCAAATTTCCCCATTGAAACAACAGTATTCCCTTCTTGCAACTGAGAATACAACAAAATCCCAAATCCAAATATATGAAACATTGGCAACAAGCACAAGAACACATAATCTTTCTCCCCCATTAACCTCTGATCAGAAGTCAACATCTGCGAAACAGCAATGAAATTCATATGACTCAAAACCACACCTTTACTAACACCAGTAGTACCAGATGAATACAACAAAGCAGCGGTATCACCCCCTCGAATCGACACCTTAGGCAATTCTGAAACCGACCCAGATGCCGAAATCAAATCTTTATACGAAAAACACCCTTTTCTCACACTCTTCGACCCCAAAAACACCACAGGAAGCCCAAAGCTCTCAACTTTATGATACAATTCTTCAACAGTGATGATCAATTTAGGGTTGGAGTCTTTAATTTGCTTTGATATCTCTCCTACGGTGTACTGAGGGTTGACGGTGGTGACGATGGCTCCGAGGGCTATGATCGAGTACACGATGACGGGGTATTGGATTGAATTGGGGGCGAAGATGAGGACGACGTCGTATTGGGTTATTTTCAGGTGGGTGTTGAGGGAGTGTGAGAGCTTTGCGACGGTGGTTTTGA
>BJCN01312396.1:0-10813 GCA_018326445.1 Flaveria brownii
AGTCGCATTAGAACTATTTAGGCGCCTGGCAACACTGTTTGGGTGCATGGCCCACTCTTGGGCGCATGGCCAATACTTCGGCGCATGGCCAACATGTCAGACGCATGGGCCACTGTTCAGGCGCATGGATACTATTTGGGCGCATGTCCTTAGGCGCATGGGGACTAGGTGCATGAGGACATTCTGAAATGTTTTCTATACTACCCACAACACCTAAATCCTATTCCAAACACACCCAAACATAGATCTAACATACTAATGCTCTTTAAATGCTAAACATCAATTCTAGTCTATAAACAAACTCTAAAAAATACGTGCATAGATCATTTCGAACATAAAGCTGTAGACCTACGGTTACTTTTAAAACGATTACTTAGTATGCATAATAGCCCCAAAAACGTTGAAAATCAGTAAAGAGGAGTTCTAGAAACTCACCTTGAAGCAGATCTTCGAGCTAAACACTTCCACTAGCAAATTCAACTTCAAGTTCTCGAAAACCAACTCTAAAACATCAAGAATTTGGTCAACCACTCATGAATTCGGTTAAAAACAAAATATACTCAAGAAATCTCACCTTTTACAACTTCTTCTTCCTTTCTCTCTCTAGAACTGAGAGTTCTTCTCTTTTCTTCTTTTTCAGCCGAGGATGAGGTTGAAGGAACCAAAATGGGCGGCCATACCCATTTATAACATAAAATATTAGACTTTTGTACTTTATACACTTTACCCTCTTCCACTTGTGTCTATTTTCTTTTCTTTCTAAATACTTTTCTTTTGCTCTTCTTTTTAATAAAATTTGGGGTGTTACAGTTTTGACATCCATCTAATAAATTTTGAAGTTCTTGTATAAAGAAAAAGCCAGAAATATCTGTATAGCTTCAACTATTGCAACCGGAGCATATACTTCGTCATAATCAAGCCCTTCAATTTGATAGAATCCTTGTAGAACAAGTCTGGCCTTGTTGTGAACAATCACATCTTTCTCATCCGTCTTATTCTTGAGTATCTACTTTGTTCCAATTGGCAACTTACCCTTTGGTAGTTTACACAGATGCCAAATGTTAAGCTTCTTGAATTGCATCAACTCGCCTTGCATAGCCTCTACCCAACTGTTTTCTTTCAATGCAATTTCAACGTTCTTTGGCACTATTTGAGAAATAAAACAGGAATACAAGCATGTATTTATTGCTCAAGAACGACTTGATTCAGAACGCCTTGTGATAATGGACCAATAATGGCTTCAGTTGGATGGTCCTTATGAACTCTCAGCTACGAAATGACATCTTCAGATATTACTTCTTCTAAGTAAGATATATGACCCATTGGTTCTTCAACATTGTTTCCTTCGTCAGGTTAATACACGATATCTTCCTCTTGATGACTATCATTATCAACAGACAAATCATCAAATGGAACTTGAATGATATCAATGTTATCATCTTGTGTATAAAAGCAACTCTGATCAGACACTTATGGAGTGTTCTTAACTACTTGATCAGTCTGAATATAATTAGAAATCAAAAATTATGGAGCATCTTTACTTGGTGTAGAAGCTGATATGTCTAAAGATATTCTTTGTGCTTGAGATGGATTGGATCCAAGATCAACATCAAACAAATCCTGAAAAGATGTGGTCAAAGGAGTAGAAGCCGTAGAAGCAACAGACGAATGATTAAATGTTTCAAATAATGAACCATAATCATAAACCCATGAAGGAGCAGAACCTGTATCAGTTTTGTTAGACTCATGCCAATCAATATTAAATGACTTAATATTTGTCTTGATCTTTTATTATAAACCCTATATGCAACTTTATTGGTTGAGTAACTAACAAAATAGCATTCATCAGCTTTTTCATCAAACTTGGATTTTGAATCAGATGTGTTTAACAGTGTATAACAACATCTAAAAGTTTTGAAATATTTTACTTTAGGTTTATGTTTGAAAAATATTTCATAAGGAGTCTTATTTTTTTCTTTATTGATTAGAACATGATATCGAACAGAACAAACAGTGTTAACAACTTCAGCCCAAAAGAATAAAGGTAATTTGACTGCTGATAACATGGTTCTGGCAGATTCAGTTAATGTTCTATTTCGTCTTTCAGCAACTCCATTTTGTTAAGGAGTTCCCGCTGAACTAAACTACCTAGCTATCTCCTTTGAATCAAAGAATTCATTTAATGTCCGATTATAGAATTCGGTGCCATTATCACTCCGAATGCATTTGACTGTTTTGTCAGTCTAATTTTCCACTAGAGTCATGAACTTTATCAGCAAATAAGGTGTCTCATCTTTGGTTGCTAAAAAGAAAACCCATGTAAATCTAGAAAAATCATCAGTAATGACTAAACAATATGCATGACGTACCAAACTCAAAACATTAACTGGACCAAACAAATCCATGTGTAACAGTTGTAGAATAGATTCAATTTTTGTATGAGCAACTAGATTATGAGGTAATTTATGTTGTTTGACTTTAGAACATGACAGACAATGTTCTGTTAATTGAAATTCTTTCAAAGGCAGGCCAACCACACGATTACTTCTAACAAACTTGTTCATATTTTAATGTTTACATGGCCAAGACGACGATGCCATAATAATGAGTCACTCTCCGAAGCTTTAGACAACAAACATGATATAGTTACAAATGAATAAGATCCATTCATTTCAAGTAAATAGTGTCATTGTCTCTTAGAGTTTTTAATAAGATCCATTCATCAGGTATTATAAATCTAGGTTTTAGAATTAAACATTCTTTATCAGTGAAATGGGTGGAATATTGTTTGTCACTAATTTGAGAGACATTTAATAAATTATGTTTTAGTTCCTCTACAAAGTTGACACCTTCAAAACTTAATACACCATTTGACACTATACATTTCTTTGTAATCATTCCTCCTTTGTCTCCAACAAAAATAACATATCCTCCGTTATATGGTTTGATGTTGTTTAACAGAAATATATATTACCAGTCATGTGCCTTGAACATCCACTGTCAACGTGTCATACACTATTGATGTTGGGTCCTGGATGTTCCTGCGCAAATGAAATATTCATTCATTTTTAAGAACCCAAGCCATGGTTGACTTGAGTACATCATTTTCATCCAAATATGATATAGATTTCATTATCATATCTCTTTTATCATTGAAGATGTTAGCTTTAACAATATCAGGTTTTGGTTTCTTTTCTTTTATTTTCCATTTTTGAATTGGTTTGACCAGATTTGAAACCAATTCCTTAATAGGACTTTGTGGAGAAGTTGGATTGTCATCACTAACAAATAAAGGTTTGTTGTTTGTAGTTTCCTTTTGCAAAGTTATATTTGGATGATCATTTCTTTTATCAATAAACAATTTTGATTGATTCAAATTTCTTTTAGACTTTGCATTAAGAAAGAATTGTTTTCTATTATTAGCAATAGAATCATAAAACCTTTGTTTACATATTAATATTTTATGATGACAATTCCTAGCCATATGGTTAGACTTTCCACATACATAACAACACATAGTTTGATACACATTTTGCGCTCGGGTTGTTTTCTCAAACTGTTGATGATAACTTCCATAGTTATCATAGAATCTGGCTTTAGTATGTCTTTGGCCAAAAGATTCTTTAACGGTCTTTCGTTTTCCTTGTTCTTTTGAATTTGTCCTAAAAGATTGATTCTCTTTAGTTACTAACGTGTCTTTTGTTTGAACTTTTTCTTTATGACTTGAGAGTACTGGAGTAGGACCAGTGTCTTTTGTACCTGTACTACAACCATCTTGTTTCACAGAATTAGCAATAATAGGAGATTTATTTTTAAAGAATCTTTCATTAGTTTCTTTAAAAATATAATCTTTTTTATCAATGCTGTCTTTTGAAACAAATCTATTCTTGAAATCAGTTTTCAAGTGAGATATAGATGTTGTGACCTTCTTTCTTCTTTGGTCTTATACTTAATTATTGACTTAAGTTTCTTTTCTTTGTTTGAAAATTTTAAACCTTCATTTGAAACTAAATAAACTTCTGAACCTTCATTGATATTAGATGATGAACTACAAACATGATTTTCTTTACAAGTTTTATTTTCCTCTAAAACTAATTTATCATCACTCTCCAGCTCTTTAACTAACTCGTCCTTCTTCACACTTTATTTAAAAGAATTATCATGATTAATTAGTTATAGTTTTTATGATAGGATCATTAGTCAATGACACATTGACTGAAGGTGTTAAGTCAGACTTTGGTTGAAAACCTAAACCATAGGTCTCTTCATCACAATTGTTAATTGATGAAGGCAATGAAGAATAGTCATGATTAATTGGTGGTGCAATGTTAGAATATCCAACTCCACCTTTTCCACTATTAATCTTTTGTGTCATTTGAGATTTGATAATACCTTCAACCATGTTTGATGATAATTCAAATTTCTCAACACTCAATTTAGCAGATAATAGTTCACTGTTTAGTTTATTGATTTCCAAGGATAGCTCATTGTTACGTGTCGTCAAATCATTTATGTTACAATCTTTGTCATAAAGATCTAATTTTGATTGATAAATTAATTTGTTTAAACAGTCTACCTTTTCTTTAAAAATTTTCTCATCAGTTTTATATTTACGAGCTTGATATTGAAGTTTCTCAACTTCTAAGATCATATGTTTGTTGTGAACTCTATATCTTTGTACCTTTTCAATGCATTCATTAGAACAAAGAGAAATGTATACCTCATTAGTCTCAGCTCTACTCTTTGTCTCTTCATAGACCACATTCACCATGAATCCCTTTTGCATAAGTCTTTCTGCTACAAGTGTTAGAGTAGTCTCAACATCATGTTATTTCAAATCATAAGCAGAAGTTAGAGTAATCTCAATAGCCTGGTCATTCTCTTCAATAATTTGGACTGGAGTAAGCTCAACAGTCACTTCTTCTTTGAGTTCCTCATGATCTGGAGTAATCTCAAGACCTATCTCAACACAGTCTTTCTCATCACAAACTTTCTCATCTTCCTAATTCACTTCTTCCACCTTTTCCTCTTCCACTTCCTTCATAATCTTAGCCTTAACACATTT
Source organism: Flaveria brownii (assembly GCA_018326445.1). Classification (NCBI taxonomy): domain Eukaryota; kingdom Viridiplantae; phylum Streptophyta; class Magnoliopsida; order Asterales; family Asteraceae; genus Flaveria; species Flaveria brownii. The sequence continues at coordinate 5,066 of BJCN01312396.1, forward strand.
TTCTTCACCAAACACACAATCCAACAAATCAGAAGACATAAACTCAGTAAGTAGATTGGCATTACCATGCTCCTCTTCAGTTTTGATCTCAGTCAACAAAGTTGTGGAAAGTTTGATATCAAGAATCTCTAATTGATCAGACTAATAATACTGTTCATTAGTATGTGATACCAAAGCTTTGTTCTTTGATGTACCAGCTTAATCAGTCTTTATCTCCACCTCTACTGTCACCATCTTCTTCCCAGTATCAGATTGACCAGCCCTTCCCTCAGTGTATTCTCTGTCAAAGTGACCAGGTTGTCACAGTTATAACATCTCAAACTTGACTTGTCAAACCCTATCTTGCTAGAGTTGTTCAATCCGAACACTTTCCTTCTAATTCTTCATGCAAAGTTCTTGGCATGATACATCACCATGGCCATCTGATATTTGATGTCATTTTCTTCAACATCATCAGGGTTTACTTATTGCAAATCATCAACCATGATGTTAGGTGTATTGAGTCTACCGGTAGAGACATAACTGTTCATGAATGAGGTGAATAAAGCAAGGTGCTCTTCTGCAATCTGAATGGTCTATTTACTGGGTTGGGAATTAACAACAAATGTTTGTGTGTTAATTGAGCAGCTTGAATTAGAGGATAGGATTGAGATTGGGATTGGATTGAAGGTTGGATATCAGAGCTTTGATGGGGTATTGAATTTAAGACAAGGATTGGGGCAAGATTTGATCTTTGATAGTTGGATTAGCAGTAGGTGTTGGTTGTTCTTGTTACTAACATAGTTGAGAATAGCTGACATAGTAATTAGGATTACTACCCATTTTGGCATACAGTGTCGATGCTTCAGCTCCCATAGTATTCATGTAATTTGCAGCCCTCTGCTTATCATCTATATCATAAGATTTGATGGTTGAGATGAGATCACTAACTGTCAAGGTAAACAAGTCCTTGGTTCTCTTGATAGTAGTACAGTTATTATTCCAGCTATAAGGTAGAGAATTTAATAGTTTTTTAATAACTACTATATTCTCTAAGATAATTCCCACACTCTTCATTTTGTGATCAGCTTCACGGATCTAGACATTTGTGCCTCCAAGGTCTCACCAAGTATATGATTAAACATATTAAATTCTTGGTTCAGCATGTCTTTTCTGCTCTCTCTCATATCCTTATTCCACATAATTTGTTCTTCCATAGCATCCCACAAATATTTAACCTTGGCAAAGTCTTTGTACTTTTGTGTTATCTCGGTGGTCAAGGCCATTCTGATAGCAGCATAGGCTTTGTCGTCAACTCTTTCTTCTTAATATCCTCATCATCCCATAAGTGTTCAGGTTAAGGAACCAAATCATCCTTGTTATTTTATAAACCGGAATGTATAGACCTTGTTTGATTGATCACATCATCCGGGGTTCCGTATAAATGACATGGTTCTCAAACATAAATGCCCAGTCAGGATAGACTTCTTTGCTGAGCAATCTCGGTGGCTTGGAGATTGTGCCAATCTCATTGTCGAGATTTAATATAGCAGTAATGTGCTTAAGATTGGCCATTTTTCTCAGTTAGCAATCAAAGTCTTCAGATAATTTCAAACTGAAAGTTCTCGCGCGAATAGTAGTCTTATCGCGTGAAAGCTCCAAGTTCTCACGCGGAAAATTTTGTAACTAGATTTTGTGAAAAGTGCAAGTTGTCACGCGAAGGAATCTTTTTGTAACAAACTTTTGTAACAAATTCAAGTTTTTGCAGAAAAACAGGAAGTTTTTGTCTGGCTTGTTCTCTGTGATTTCGACTGTTTCACCTCTAATTATTCACCAAATTGATTAAAATTAGATTAATCAAATGTTCAATTAGTGATTTAGGTTCAATTATGATCCTAATTGTCCCTAATTGAGTTAATTAATCACTTTTTAAGCTCCAAAGATCACCAAAATGATGAATATCATGTCTAACATTTTCATAGTCTTCTAATGATCGAATTTGGCAGAAATCAAGTAGAATTAATTCAATTTGTGATGAAATCAAACTCATGAACTCCTCAAAAACACTTCTTCAAGCTTCAATCAAAGGATCAAGAGCATACCAAGCTCTGATACCAATTGTAAAGATCAGCACATTACAATGATCGATCTCGTAATGAATACGCGGAATATAGACATTACGGATTGGACTGAACAAATGAAGAACGATAAACACAATGTACCTAACTCTCTATATATACTAATCTAGAGTTCTCGCGTGAGTACTATGTTCTCGCGCGACAAGTAGTTGGCGCGCAAGAACCTATTTGTCATGCGGTAACTTGGCTTCTTGCGTGGCTTCGGATCTTCGTCTTCATCTTGATTATATTCACTTACAATTGATTGTTATCTTAGTTGTTCTTACTTGTACCTTTATGTTACTCTAGAAATTAAATAGTTGTACAACTTTGTGTTCCAATTTTTAACACCCTCAAATTTAAAAATTCGAGAATAAAGAATAGGAGCTAAAGTCATCAAAAACAAGGTTGAAGCCTTAAGTTTTCCCTATTTACAGCAAGGATCCACCATAAGCTTCTTGCTTGCTAAAGAAGTTTGCTAAAAAAAGAGAGTATAGAAAGAGAAAGGGCTATCAAGAGAGTCGTTATGTGCTAAAGGTATGTAATTTTATATGTTTTGGTTAGATCTAAGATAAATATGTGGTTAATAATGTGTATGCATTGATATAATTAATAAACTTGTCAACTTTGAATATTAAATATGTAGATCTCAAGTATTCTTCCATCTCGGATGAGTTTTCTACGAGTTCTACTCAAAAGGTAACTTCTAGATCCGCTCTTTACAAGTTTCACGTTGTTTTTGGAGCTACTATGCGTACTTTGATAGTACCATGATTGTGTAAAGTGTTTACAATGCTAAATTTTATATATATACAGGTTTTGATTTGTGAAAGAGTTTTTTATGCTAAAAAAAGCAAACTTATATGATAAAAGTGTTCAATTGTGGGAAGTACTCGTCAAAGTTCTCAGGCTGATAGTAGTTCTCGACATGATAATAAAGTTCTCATGTCACACCCTCAAAATCTGTGTGCGGGGTTTTACCGCGAGGCGCATGACAAACCAGGATCTCAGTCATTAGTTAGTTAGAACGACTCTACATGAACCAAAATTCAAATCAGAGTTTACTTTAAAAACTGCGGAAGCGTTTAAATAACCAGAAGACCCAAAACAATGTAACATGTAAAGAAAATGCGCAAAACACACGCGTCCAATCATAAAGCAAAGACCCAAGCATAACTGTTTAAAATACATAATCCAAAGTAGTATTTTAAACAATGCAGACAACCCAACAATGCTGACATGTGCGTGCTCCTAGGCAACTGGCAACCTTAACCTGAGAATAGCATACTAAACAAGTCAACACAATGGTTGGTGAATTCATGAGTTTGCGTTAAATAATAATCTGTAATAGTTATAAAACATAAGCAGTGTATTGTAATAGATAGCTAGTCTACACACAATTAATAATAATCATAGTGTCTGACCTCGAGTCACACAGGTGGGGCTTGTCAGACCCAGTAGTACTACTCAAAATTTCCCCGCTAAGTAATTATTAACAAAACGAAAGTGTGAGGACTTTCCATGGTAATTAGAACTATACTAAGACTATACATAACTCATAATGATATACCGTTTGTAAATAATAGTATGCTATCTCCCCTAAAAGAGATTATGTAAAAGAGTGGGGCATGAACTCACCTAACGCGCGAAAAGAATACTTAAAGCTTAGGTTGGCAAGAATAAGTGGAAAGACAACCTTCAGAGGTTACCTAGAACACACGAGTACATAAGTACGTGTATGCAGAAATCACAATGAAACCCTAAGTTCTCTACAATCAAAGGACTCAAGGTTTTATAAGAACAAGACACATATGACCCAGTTAACCCGTTTGACCCGTTGGTGACATATTAGTTGAAATATAGTTTAATCATGCATGACAACTTAACATACAAGGGTATCATACAAATTATCCACGTATATCGCATTATCAACCCAAGTTCTACCTATGAAACACAAAACATAAAAATTAATACACACGTTTCCACATTGCGCGATTAATTTTCACAATTAATATTTAAAACACACAAACACATAAGTATAACTTAACAATCACATAATCAGTTAAGTTATCATCAGTTTAACCTTATTAATCATTATTATTAAGTCACCAACGTTAAACGACAACTAGTGTGCTCTTACGACACGTGTATGCAAGACTTAACGGAGCTAACAGAGTTTGGTAATGAAAAATTACCAGATGTCACATCTCGGCTTGATAGTAATGTTCTTTGGATGATGGTATAGTCCTCGGCCTGATTATAAAATTATCGATCTCATTCTGATAGTAAAGTTTTCAGCGTGATACCATAGTCCTTGGAATGATAGTAAAGTTCTTGGCCGCGTGTAGTTCTCAGTCTATACTTGCATGCTCGGCCTTGATAAGCGTATTAAGTTAAAGTAGGCGTAGTAAATATATCTAAAGTACACCATCAAAGTAGCTGTAAGGCCCCCGGGCACCTCACAGTTGACCATTCATTGCACATAAAAAATATTAATATACATTTCATTAAATAAACAGCAGAATTACGTTAGCAAAAGCCATTCTCTATTATTAAAAGATACTGTTGTTAAGCAATACAATAATATTCAAGTTACAAAAGATTGTTTAATTACATTACAAAATAACAATATCATAACATAGGAATGGATGGCAGTCTTTCCCTGCCGAGTAGCTTCACCCTCGTGCCATCCTCAGCAACGATTACCTGCCAACTGAAAATGTATAAAAGTCAGCGATGCTGAGTGAGTTCTAGTTTTAAAAGTATTAAAATACCTTGTGTAATGTATATATATGAAAATACTCTTTTTTGTAAAAATACATCTCTTACTCTTGTACATGAGCACGCATTAACTATACAACAAGGTAATACTTTCTTTCTCTATTGTATGCCTTTGTTCATTTCGTACTCTTTTAACTTTATCTTTCACTATCTATGTGGACCAATGAGCAATACCCTAAACTATATGTGCGGGGAAAACTGGTGTTGGGCCTCTGGTCTCTCAATAGGCTATGATCTCTGTATACAAGGCTAACCCAGTCACCTAGGGTATGCTGTAAAGGTCCGCCAATCTTAATTGATTGGCCCTATGTGCATCCTTTGGGGTAGCTAACCCGCATCACAGTTGAGCTAACGACAACATGGTCGTGCACCTCCTATATGCTTGCAAGACTTTTTAACATTTTAATTAAGTTTCACTTCTCTTTATCATTACTCTTTCACTTTGTTAAGGATAATACTTGCATTTATGATCATAAACACACCACATAAGTCAGAAAATGATAATTACTATGATCATAGGAACAACTTATAATAATGTAACATTATAGCAATTAAAAACCCTAAGTCAAACTTGGGTCGAACTCTAATGATTCTGTTTTAGTCAAAATTTCAGAAAATATTCTAAGTGTCCTAGGCGCATGAGCACTATGCAGGCGCATGAGGCCTGTTTAGGCGCGTGGGCACTATTTGGGCGTTTTAACACTTAGGCGTTTGGGCCAATCTCAGACGCATGGGAACTATTTGGACGTTTGGTCCATACTTAGGTGTCTGAGTCTAAATCTTAGACGCATGGGCTACTATTCAGGCGCATGGGCTATTACTTAGAAATTCTAAGGCATTTTCTAGGCGGTTGGGGCACTGTTTGGGCGCT
>BJCN01312399.1:2895-15640 GCA_018326445.1 Flaveria brownii
CGGCCGTGAAAACACTGGATTTATATGCGTGAGATATATCTATATTATTTTTATTTTTAACTAAACTATATAGAATACATTTCATTTTTTATTTTTATTAATATATTGGTAGGTTTGGTTACACGACTGGTTTCAAAATAAAAATCGAACCGTGAATCTTGAGTTTTCAAACCATAAACCGAATTGTAGTACTCTCAACTCTTATAATAAAGTTTCATGGAACCCCAATTAGTGAAGACATGTACTAATGCGGTTATTTGTTTTGAAATTACAATGCTAGAAATAACCACTAGTTTATAAATCTTTAGGTGTTGTTTAAGCTCCTATGTAAGTTTCATTTAGTACCAAAACTGTTGAGTAAACAACCGCCATGTCAAGATAATTTTGAATGGTCACTTTTATTTAGACATGTATCCATGTTGATCGTGTGTGAATTACTCAAGGTATAGTAGAGCCAAGCTAGACAAGTTATGATTTGAAACTCGTTTAATAAGCAAACTTACGTAAAACTTTAATTTACAAATAAAGTTCAACATGCATCAAGTTTGAGTTTGATCAGGTTTAAGGTTAGCTGGTTTACTTGTAATACAAATAGTTGCAAAATGTAGTATTTTGATGAGGATATGTTTTTTTAAGGTTATACTAAGGTAACGTATTGTTTGATTGATTCTGATGCTAATATTAGTAAAAGTTAGAGGTCATAAGAAAAGTAAAAGAATATTTTTCATCTAATGTTGAGAAATATATATATGTAAAATGTTGAGAAATATTTTTCATCCAATGTTGAGAAATAAACTGTGTAATTATATATAAAACTCGATTGTATCAAGACAAATCACTATGTGTGACAAAATCCAGGTACATTTACATATTGTAATATACACTTATCTACCAAGCATCTAAAAACATGTAACTTAACAAGCGAACTTATCAAGCTACAAGCTTATATCACTTACAAGCAAAAACAGCTTGATTTCTACTTGTATGAGCTAGAGTTCGCACTAACACTAACTTGACTAAGGAGGTATTTGGTAATTTTTGAATGATTAAATGCTGAATCAATAAGAGGTCTGAACCATTAATAGTTGAAGCATTAAAAGATCTGAACTATTAAGAGCTAGTATATCGCTTAAGTATTCAAAGACAAATGTCTGACTAGTTAAGATAAAAGGTTTTAAACATTCAGCATTAGTATAATGCTTAACCATTTAGAGACAAATGTCTGAACCATCCGACATTTGTTCGTAAAACAAACAGTCTAAACTATTAAGTGCTGAACCATTCAGATATTTGAACCATTAATAGACTGAAACAAACAACCCCTAAGCTTATTAATCGATCGATCTTATATTTAATTACAAGTCGTAAAAGTTAAATAGAACAAGTTACAATAATACAATATCCTTAATTAATACCGTTAATCATTAGATTAGTTTATTGAATTATCAATTAATGACTCTTATCATTAAATTCAGGGGAGAAGAACTTACTACAACAGGGAACTAATAAATGCTTAAATTAGCGTCAAAATCTTGGTCTGACTCGCCGCCTTACGTCATTTGCTCACGTGCTATTTTCAATTTTTATTTCCAGAGCAACAACTTTAACTATATTAATATTAATTTTATTGTACATCATGCTTTAACATATGTAAATTTATTTGGATTAAGTAATCACGTATCAGGAAAATACCAACTTTAAACCTTCACCTCAACATGAATAAACAATTGGGTTACTTTATCAATTTAAAATAAAATAACCCTCATTCGGTTCGATGAATCTAGTTATCTAGCTAGCAACTATGTGTAATAATTAACACCTTTGTTCTATTGTCTTTTTTATATTTACTATCGTCTTTTATATTTATATGATTATATCACCATTATGGCTGTTAAAAACGGTGGATGTTGAAGAATGAGTTGATAGTGAAATTTAAACTTGTAATAGATGTTATAAATTTAGGTTATAATGTGTCTTTGTATATAAAGTAATCATTGCGGTGATAATATAGTTCTTAGTATATCGTATTCATTCGTGTATTATACACGTATGTTACTTGTTTTGCTTTACAGAAAGCGTGGATATGCATTCTTAGTATACCGTATACTTAAGACTTACACCAGCACCATCATTAACAAATAAAACTAAGGTTTTAGGAAATGTTCGGTAATCTTGTGCTAAGAAATTAAGAGGTCCGACTGAATAACATACAGATTTTTAATCATTAAATATGTTTCTAAAACTTAATGAACCATATCCTTCGGTGAACTAATTTGGTTAATTCAGATGTAACATTTTAATAAAATAATCAAAAGACTAGTAAACAACATTTAGTATTGGTTAGAAACTCTTACTACAAACTTCTAAACCTTAAAATAATAAAGTTGCATATCTCATACCATGAAGACTATTAAACAATCCACAAAATTCTTAATGAAACATGTGTTTAAAAGACCAAGATTTTCCAAGGGTATATATACACACCAACACTCTGTTTCAAACAATCCACCACAATTCACATCAATGGCAGAATCTTCATACTCATTTGATGACCTTCTTCTCCACCACAACTCACTCCCCTTCAACCTCGACGACTCACAAGACATGCTTCTATTCAACATGCTAGCGGCGGCGAACAGCGGCGCAACGGCGGATCACTCGTCGGAATCCAACTCGTCGGCCGCCGGAGCCGCCAAGGAGGAAGAGGTGACATCACAATCCAATAAAAAACCAAAAGCATACAGGGGCGTCCGTAGGCGTCCGTGGGGGAAGTTCGCGGCGGAGATACGGGACTCCACCAGGAACGGCGTTCGTGTGTGGCTTGGGACGTTTGACACCGCGGAGGCGGCCGCCATGGCGTACGACCAGGCGGCGTTCGCCGTGAGAGGCGCCGCCGCGGTGCTGAACTTTCCGGTGGAGAGTGTGAAGGAGTCGTTGGCGGAGATGAAGTACGGGGCGGAGGAAGGGTGTTCGCCCGTGGTGGCGTTGAAGAAGCGCCACCGCATGAGAAAAAAATCAGTGAGTAGGAAGAATAAGAAAGTTGTTGAGGAAAATATTGTGGTTTTTGAGGATAATGTTGTGGTTTTTGAGGATTTGGGGGCAGAGTATCTTGAACACTTATTAAGTACTTCGGAAAGTACTATGAGGAGTTGTTGGTAGAAGGAAATCTTAAATCTTAATGAGTCCGAATACCCACAACTTTAGAATCTTGTTTCTTTGGTTTTGTTGATGAATCTATGTCTTTTGTATCTTCATCTCTTTGTAAATTCCGAGTTTAATGTTCGTTTTACCGCGTAGAATCAGATATTTGTTTTGGTTCACGCATCACCTAAGGTTGGTACTTAAGAGTGGAATTATCCTCTTACTCATAGCCGATATGTTCAAAATACGTTGATGATATTTAAAAATGAGACAGATTTGATGAACTCAGCATATCTCGTATCTACGACAAATTCATGTAGGGTGTGAGTGTGACAGTTTCATTTACTTTGTCGGTCATACGCTTTGAAAGAAATAAATAGCTGTTTAAAAAGTGGTTGTTAAGACTTTGAATTGTGTTTAAATGTTTCTTTATATAAAAAACAAACGTATATTTTTATTAAATAAAATATTATGATCAATAATTTTGGTACTTTGATATTTTGTGTTGTTAGAAAACAAAAGTTAAGATCAGAACTAGTATATAACTTAAGAACCACGGGAACTAATATTAATTGGTCGTGTTTTTTAAGTTTTATATTTTTTACATTAAAACCCATAAAATAACATATAAATTCATCAAACTAATATCTGCATTTGTTTAAAAAAAATTATTTGTTTAATACACATATGTAGATAATATAACATACGTATGAATGACTTACATATAAATTCGTTCATTTGTTTTCTATTTGAACTTCAAGAGACACCTAAATAATAAATTATATTTTTATATCATAAAATCAAGTTGTGTGTTGATAGAAGTTTTCGTAGTTCTTAAATATTTATTAGTTTACAAGTGATCCTAATCCTAAAAACAAATACTATAATATTTGAATTCATAATTATCAAGCAGTAATAGAGTTCATATATTTAATGGGTTTGTTATGATTTTACCAACTTCTCTCTTGTTTTGTTGGAAAATTGTTAGTCCACTTGATCGAGATAACAGTACAATTGATTAATAAACACAAACAAATCTCATTGAAAAACATAAATATCAATGATATTTATGAGCAATATAGATCAAACACTATAAAATAGAGATGAACAATGATGAATACCTCATGAACACTATGAAAACTCTTGTTTGATCTTTGATGATTTGAATCTGATATTACAAAGTGAAAACCCTCAAATCAATTGGTTCATTCAAACTTTTGAAACACTAACTACAACTTAACTATTTATAGTAAATATAATATTCACTAATGACACATTTAGCCCCTAGACTTGAACTAATTAGGGAAAATACAAATAAAATATAAAGATGACTAAAACAAGATTAAATATATTTTATTGACACAAAATATATTTATTAACAATAAAACTCCTAGTCAAATATATCTTCAACGTCTCGTCTAAGTTCTTCGTCTCGAACGCGTCTATTTGACTTTTACGATGACTTTGACCGTGACATTGACTTTTGTTGACTTTGACTGTGTTGATAATATAGATTATCATTTTCAGACCCAACAAAACTAAATGCATAGAGGTAGAAAGTTCAAATAGGTGATTCCCAAATCAAAAAAGGGAGAGAAGAAAATATTCAAAATAATAACAACTTATTATGATCCAACGGTTTATTATTGTTAGGTACAACCTTTTATTATTCTTAAAGAGAACATTACTTGAAAACACTAATTAAAATTAATATAACGGTTTCTTTCTTTGAAAGATCATATTTTATCGTATACATAAACTAAGAAATCAGCGAAATATATATTAGTTGTAACGAGTTTGTAGCAAAATGAGAGAGAAACCATATGTTAACTTTAACCTAAGGACAATATAAGTAGTAAGTAGCTAATAACATCCACACGTTTGTTTTTGGCATATATAAGCCCATTGCCCACCTGAAGGCGACCAAGGTGATGGAAGCTGCTATGAAAGAGAGGGGGAGTGGAAGGGAGAGAGGAAGGAGGGCGTTCGACTGACAATTGTCGATCTGTTTATTACACGACTAGATCTTGTTTAATAAAAAATATTTTTAAATTTTTTATATTTTTAAAAATAATTAAAATCAAGAGGTTAGACTTCATTATTTCACATTCTTGGTTCATACATACATATAAAAAAAATTATAGACATAATATATAGGTAGTTAAATAAGTTTTTTGCATGTTTAATAAGTGAGACATGCGCGTCATATATAACCTGTTAAACACGATAACACCTGTTTTGCCAGCCCTACCGCCGTTTCGGTCCGAACCTGTTTTTGGGGTTGCCTTAGGTTGGTTTGATGTGATCATAATTTTAGGGCTTGACTTTGGGTTAACGTAATAATCAAGTAAATAAGGTTATTATGTAATGTTTTAGAGGTAATACATAATTATGGAACTTCTTTTATTTTGAGTTAAATAATTATATATTAATTAAAATAAAAAAACAAACACAATGAAAAATGGTATATCTAAGCTTACATGTAACCAAACCAGCTAAATGCAAAAAATTATGATACTTATACAAAAAACAATATTGAATAATAATTATATTTGTGGTTTAAATCGTGCAAGGTGCACATTATAGTGTATTTATACTAAAAAGTCTATGAATTGCTATTAGAAAAATTAAAAAAAGTAATGTACAATTAGTGATCCGTTGATTTTAATTTGCATTGTGTATTGTATTTGTAGGATTTTATAATTATTAATTAATAATACCAGTGTTATTATGATGAATATACTTGTTAGCTGTACTAAAATTGATAAAATCAACCAACAGATTTTATAGTAGCTAACTCACATACTATTCGATTATAGTGCTAAATCTATATATTTTATCTTTATGGATGAAGTTATTCGACGAAATGTATTTTTGCTACAAAGTGTGAGAAGACATAATGAGGCTAAAAAATAAAAAAAAAATATCTCACAATTTAAATTGAATTTCAAAAAAGTATTTCGAAGTCTCTGTTCCTCTCATCGTCCTGTTTCAGAAAAAATAAAAAAAAAACAAAAACAAAATTCATTGTGTCTTTATATGACACAATGACGTCATTGTGTCTTTCATAAATGACACAATAAAAATGTTAATTTTTTAATTTTTTTATTCGTTTATTTTTTTCTTAGTGGGGATAACTAGGGTAACAAAAGCTCATAATTACTTTTTTGAAATTCGATTTATATTGTGAGATATAATTTTTTATAACTTTTTTTAACTCGTTATGTATTCTAACACTTTGTAGCAAAAATACACTTTCTATTTGAACCTCTTTCTATCTATAATAGGACTTGAACACCAACTATCTGGAAGGAGATACCTTCCCAACACATTTTGTCACCATCATAGACATTTGGTAAATCAACCAACTAAGTGGATGTTTGGTTCGCAGAATATTTTTTAAAGAAAATGGAATTGGAATTGTAATTGGAATGAAATATTGTTAAATCTATAAGCGCGTTTGCTTGGTCAATTATGAATGGAATTGGAATGTTAACTTTGAACATTTAATTGGATTGTTGAACATTTCATGGGAATAATGGGTAAGTGGAAGTAATGTGAATTCCAATAAATGTTGGAAAAATTTTCAATTCCTGTTCCATCCGTTGACCAACTAAACAGGATTTTGAATGAAAAATTTTCAATTCCGATTTCTGAGAATTCTGTGAACCAAACGGAGTGTAAGTGTAACCAACTAAGTGAAACTAAACTAGCATCAACTAACTCTATGCTCTTAACTCCCTTAAGATAAATGTCATAATCGGTGTATAGCTTTAAACAGCTTTAAACAACTAAGTGCATATAAATGTCAAAGCGAATGGAGAAAACCCCTGGCTAAAAAGTGTGTGTGGGAAGGTTAAAAAAACCCGAAAAGAAATGGAAAGTTTGTGGGCTTTTGGTCTAGAAATAGTCAAATAGGGAAGGCTAAATGAGACACAAAGGCAGGTGCAGGCCCATTAGTGAACAAGCCCACTAAAGGATTCATTCCTGTTGAAATTAACGTTTTCGGAACTGGACCGATAAAACGACCAGCGAATCGATCGCTTTACTGGTCTACGGGTTAATTTGGTTGGAGCGGATTTAATAATCAAACGATGTTAAAATAATAGAAAATTTAAAACTATTACTATACATCTGGTTTACAAAATATGAAAATAATATATGTTTTGACGCAAAGTTACATTTTTAAGTAAATATAAAGACTTAAATATACAAAATATGGATTTTAGAATACTATATTAGTAAAAAGTTAAGATTTTGATAAACAAAAATTAAAATTGAAATAGAATCTTGTTTAACCATCAGGTCCGGTTCATCCAATCCGATCGCTTATTTCTAAAACAATCCAAATAGACATAACGGGAGTTCTTAATCTGAACTCCTGCTCCGGAAAACAGTGATTGAAATATATTAACGGTTCCAAATATAGTTATTGAGATATTATAACAAACTCAGAACTAAAGGATTCATTTAGAGTTGCACACCATTAGTCAAGTACAAATGACTCCTTTATACCTGATTCTAACTAACCTAAGCAACAACTTAACTCTAAACAACTTTTAGTTGTTCAAAAGAAAAAAACTTTAACAACTTTTAACTGATTCTAAAACCTTTTTTTTTTTTTCAATTTTGCAAAGCAATAGGCATGTCTTTTAATCTATTTATGAAACATTTCAATGCATAATCTTGTGAAAGTTGTAACTGATTGATGATTCTTCACTTTACCAATCTGTTTCGATATACTGTTTTTAATCACTTCTGGCCTGTTATGTGAGCATGTGACCGTATTTAACAGAAGCTAGATAACACACCTTCAGACAATTGCATCATAAGCATCATACATCAAGCTCTTATTACTACTCTTTAACTTATTACACAACTTAACTCCATCGATCAGTTACAACATCTTTTATTCAATTCATCAAACCCTTAAACCGGCCACCAAACAGTCAAACACACACTTACACAGTAGTTAGACATGTGTAATTAGCAGTTGATGGATGACTTAAGCAGAAGCTCTGGGTTGTCCCCTGATACCATATTGGTTTGGGCTAAACAAAACAGTCTCCCTCTGGCTAAACTTCAACCTCTGAGCATCCTCTCTGGACATATGATAGGAGTTGGCCACCACATCCACTGGCATGCCGCTGATGGCGGAAACTCGACCAGCGAGGTTGGCGATCATGGCGTTGTCGTTGGTCTTGAAAGACACCCACCTGCTCCCCTGCTCACCAGCCCTCTTCACCACAGCGAAGTTCTGCGGGATGACCACCACCTGCCCCTCCCGGAGCTCATCGTCGAAAACCGAGTTCCCCTCATTGTTCACTATCTGCACCCTCATGCTCCCCTCTGTCACGTACAAAAGGCTGTGGGCGTTCATCGTCCAGTGTGGGGATTGAATTGCATTCCGCTGGAGTTCACCTCTCACAACGCTCAGCTGCAGCTGCCGGAGCACCGGGAACTTGAAGCTGTTCAGGTTCGCGATCTTTCCGGCTTCTGGGTTCACGAAGTCAGCGTGTGAAGGGCTTTCGATGTGTTCCTTCAGCTTCACACTGCAAATGGTTTCTTCCAACCCGTTAACGACGTTGCTCCGCCCGCCGGACCCACCGCGTTCGCCGGAGCGACGGCGGCCTTCACCTTGACCTTGACCTTGCTGCTGCTGCTGCTGTTGTGGTCGGATGATCTGAAGGCGGCCTTGTTCGACGTTGACGATGTGGCCTCTTTCGTCTCTTTGCCCCTGAAGCTTCTCGGCGATGTCTCTGTCGACGTTGAATGCTTCTGCGATGAACTCAACGTCTAACCCGTTGAAGATGTTGCCGGAGCTCCGGTACGGTTGCTGCCTCCGGCGACCTTGACCTTGTTGTTGTTGTTGTTGTCTGCGTTGTCGCCCTTGCTGTTGCTGTTGGCCTTGAGACTGAGGGTTTCCGGCGAGGAAGAACCTCTGAAATTATACAACGTACATTGTCGTTCAAACTCAAATTCAATTCGTTAACTGTTGATGTTAGTTGGTGATATATGTATGTATGTATGTATGTAACATACCCTGTGGAACTCGTCAAGCTGGTTTTCTTTGTTCTGGGTGTCGAAGAAGACGACGACCACAAGCTCTGTATCTCCGTCGTTGTGGAGCCAGTGAGCAGCTCCGGTGGGGATGGCCACCACGTCACCCTGGATCAGATTCTCTACTTTCTGATGACGATCTTCATCCAATTGAAACGACCTTTGTTCTCTTCTGCGTTGACCCTCGCCGGAAAACTGTTGCTCCGGCGACAATTCATAGGTCTCCGGGCACCCCGGCAGTATAACTCCATGAACACCACGACCTGTGTGAAGATTAATGTATAAAAAGATCGACAACTACCCATTAGTTAACTAGCTGTTTCGATTAATTAGTTTTTAATTAAAAAGTTTAAAACTTTTTAATAAATCATTATTATTAAATTATTGTATATAGAATCGTTTGTTTACCTCTTTCGATGAAGGATAAGATGGGGGTGTTGACGTAGGAAGGTAGGAGTAGTCCACCAGACTTGATCCGGTGTCGAATGAAGTCGACACCGGCGCACTGGAACTGCTGGTTGCTGGCGTCCCAGATCTCTGTGACGCCAGCTTCAGCTTGGATGACTTGGTAGGGCTCGAGGGCCTCGATGTTTCGGATTTGACATTGGTTTTGTTGCTGTTGTTGGAGCTGATGTTGCTGTTGGATGGCTAGAGAGGTGGTGATGAGGAGGAAGAGGGGTAAAAGCAAAGAAGCTTTGGATGCCATTGATGGTGATGTGGTGAATTGGTGGTGTGAAGTGGAGTTAAATAGAGGAAGAAGATGAAGGAGGAGGTGACAAGTAAGAGGTTGTGCCATGAAAACATCAACACTTGTAGTGTGACTAGGTGATACATGGTACATGTGTATAAGTGTGTTTGTATATGTGTATGATGAAGATGAGCTTGAGAGGTATGTATAAGGTGGTGATGAATAAAGATGCATATGGAGGCTAGATTCTCTTTACTACTATGGTAAATTTGAACTTTTGAATATGGAATTGGTTTATGTAACTTTTGAAGGCATATATTTCTTTAATAAAATCTTTCTATTACAAAACCAAAATTTAGCATCATGACTAATGAAGGATGATATCGTAATTACCGATGGATATCACTCTCACTAACAAATAATATTTTATAAAAGATTATGAATATCAATTAATTGACGGGTCACTGACAAAATGTTCTCTGATAGTTTCTCGTGGCACGAATGCGACGGATCTATCCATCATTGTTCCGCGGGAAAATGTTACAAGAGTTAAAAGAGTGAATCATTTCCCATACCTTCTTTTCACATGTTATACCCTCTTCTTTAAAGTTATAATTTGTTTTACATACGAATTAGTAGTTTCAGATTTAAAATTCAATGAAGATATTCTTTTAAGTTATTGACTTTGCACGCATCAATATTATTCTTTTTAGCGCTTGAAGATTATTTACCTCTTGCATGAAATGACTATATCATATTATCATGTAAGATGGTGAGTAAGTTTTTAATAAGCCCGAAAAGATACATGTCAAATAGGAGCAACAACACATAATGAGTGCTATTTAAATTGTGTTAGCTTGACTTAAAAATCCACAAAATCAATGATTCTGAATTTCCTATGATCTTGCCAACCTAGTCTGTTTGGCAAAATATGTTTTACGTAATATGTGTATACATAGAGATGGTATAGATTGTTTTTGTCAAGGGAACCTTCATTATTTATTGTTTTTGTTACATGCAATGTGTGTAACCATGAAAATCCTTTCCCAAGTTTTCTTGCCTTGGTAATTTGCTATGAGTGTGGTTGTATTTGCATAATATATAACTTAGAGTTAATTACATGAAAGATTCATGTGTTTATATTTCGTTTTACTTTCTATTCATAGCTTTAAAAATTACAAGATTGGTTTAAACCTTTGCTTAAACGTAACACAATTGTCACAAACTTGGATGATCCGTTCATTTTTTTGTTAAATACGTGTAAAATGCTCAAATTACCCTTAAGTATTAAAATAGTTTTATATATTAACATAATATATTTTAGATTTTTAATTAACCTATAAATTCCCCTTGACTTCATTTGATTACATGTTTAATTTGTTTTTTTTTTAATTTTAACAACATTAGTTTTAATTGTTTTCACATTTAATCTTAACTTTTTGACTTTGGCCACTAAATTTTAAGATTTTAGAATTTGGCCACCGAACTATTTACAATGAAGTTAAATTTCCCGAGTTTTGCCACTAAAGTTTAGTATGTTTATAGTTCGACCGTCGATTTGTTTTTTTTTTTATTTTGGCGACTAAAGTTTTGAATCTTAAAGATTGGTAATCGATTTTTTTTGTTGACTTTGGTCACTAATTTTTAAGAACTTAGAGTTTGACCATTAAACTATTCATAGGAAGGTTTTATATTTTCAAATACTAAAGTTTAGTATTTTCAAATTTCACCTTCAAGCTTTGATTTTATTGTTTCCGACGAATCGGATAGTAAATGACCAAGTAACATGACGTTGCATGCGGAAAAAATGACTAGCCTCCCGACACGTATTTTTAGAGTTTGATCATTAAAGTTTACTATTTTATAGGTTTCGTGATAATACTTTCACTTTTATGGTTTCCAACCACCTGGCTTGATTACAAATAAAGTAATTCTACGTTGCGTGTGAGAAAAATGACCGAACCCCACCGCGTAGCGCGGAGGGAAAAAAACTAGTTCAAATGATTTTATGATTGTAGGGTTATTGTGAACAATGGTGTTGGACATGGTGGTTTTAGACACGTGGTGGTGTGGATGGTGGTGGCGTTCCGATGGTGTTGGAGATGATGGTTGCAGATATGTGGTGGTGGGGATGGTGGTAGGGTTTCGGTGATGTTGGCGAGGGCGGTGGCAGACAGGTGGTGGCGGGGATGGTGGTGGCGTTCCAATTTGTGATAGGGTGGTCACCGTTGTTGTCGCCAGAGTTGTATGTGAGGAAGAAGAAGGATTTTGAGGGTGGGGTATGAGTTTTATAATATTTTTATATTTTAACTTAAAAGGATATTTTAGTTATTTTTTTCACAATTAACAAAAAAAGTTAACCGTCATCCACATCAGGAACTGTTTTTGTTACGTTTTAACAAATCCTTGGACCAAACCTGTAATTTTTTAAAGCTAGAGACTGAAGTGAAACATGTCTAATCATAAGGTCCTTTCATGTAGTTAATTCTATAACCTAAAACTTTCTTTGTTTGATACATTTTTAGACCATACAACGAGTAGGTGACTTAGTGTAGTCAGAGTCGTCCCATGGGGAATAAACGGGCAAACTAGGTGGAGGTATTGATTGGCGGTGGAGGTGACGAGGTGTAATGAAAAATAGGTAAACTCGAAAAATATTCACCAGGTTGGAAGAACACACAACGAAGAGAAGAAAGAGGGTGCCTGGGGAATTGTGTGACAACCCGAATATTTTTTTTTATATAATACAATATAAATTCATTCTCTCCGTTATTGTGGATTAGTTCATTTTATTATTTTATAATAATAATAATAATAATAATAATAATTAAGTTAATAAAAAAATAATAGTATTAA
>BJCN01312401.1:0-14591 GCA_018326445.1 Flaveria brownii
TGATGGGGGTCGTGGTGGTGGTGAAGGAAGTCACGACGGTGGTGATGGGTGGCTCTAATAAAGAGAAAAGAGAGTGTGTGTGTGTATGTGTGGGTGGGGGGGACTGTGGTGGTAGTGATGACACCCTGAGGGATGTGGAGGTGGTGACGAGTGGTTGTCGTGATGGTGATGAGGGTTGTGAAGGTTGTGATAAAGGTTGTGGATATGGTGATGAGGTTGTGGTGTGGTGATGGGTGTCTTGGTAATGAAGAAGAAGATGTTTATGAATGGGTCCCACAAGTTTTTTATTTATTTATTTTAGGGGTAGTTTAGTCTTTTCAATAATAAATTTAACAGACAAACTAACGGTGTTAGTTATCTTGACTCAAACTGAAATAAAAATAAAACAACAGACACTCAAATGAAGATAACATAAAACGTCAGGGGGTAGATGACAATTTTAAAAACTATAGGGATGCAAACGGTTAAAATAGAAAAATGTTAGGGATGCAAATGGTAATTTACTCTATTATTTAATTAAAATATAAAGAGAAAAAGTAATGATTTTAATATGATTATAGAGATTAAGATCAATAGTGGGATGTGAATGCTCTTATAGTATTTCATTATATCTTGATCAATGTTCATTATTTTTTTATAATTAAATAATATAAGAGTTATTAAGATTTAAAAATGGGTAAAAAAGTAAATTGATTTTTCATCTTTTCTCTCCTAAACAACTTCTTCTACTTCAAAATTCCTATAATTTTTTTATACAAGCTTGTTTTTTATAAAAAAATAATAGCATACAAATAAAGTTTCTTTATATCTTTAACTAGAATACTGTCTTCCAAATTAAAAAAAATATTTTTAAGAAAAATTTGTTATACTTTTTTTTCACGTATAAATCAAATTTCTTGTAAACTAACTTTTCCGTCTAGCTTCTTTTTAAATTCAATATACATTCAAAATATGTACATTAATATTCAAACGATTTGGTAAAAGTTCAATTGTTTTGATCGAACGAATCTAATGCAAAATCGTCAAGTTAAGTTTGGTAGATTTCAAATTGTTTGAAATATAAAAATAACTTTACATATTTGTAAAAGTGACTTACACATGTGTAAAAGTGCTTACACATGTGTAAAAGTGAGTTACAAATGCGTTAAGCAACCTAAAAAGATAAGTTATATTTTTTTCATATGTGTCAATGGTAAATTTTACGCATGTGTTAATAATACTTTACACATGTGTAAAAGTGACTTATGTATGTGCTAAATAAATAGTTTTAATATATTTGTTTTCACATGTTAGTAGTTGTTTTAAAATGTTTTTTTCTATCTATTTATATATTTAAATTTTATTTCTACTCTTTGTGATGTATTTTTATAGGATTTTAGATAAAAATAGTTCACACCAACATCGAAGTAGTTTTTGTAATATTGCAATTTAATTATTTTCTTATGTGTAATAGTTTCCATTATGTGTAATAATATGTTTAATTTAACATTTGATTATATATATTTTTTAATTTTTTGTTAACCTTTTAATATTGTTTGAATATAAATTAAGAGAGAAATGCTTGTTTACAAAATATCTAATTTACACATGTGCTAAAATCGATTCTAACAAATTTATGCATATGTAAAAAATAGCTGTAACAATTTAAAAAAAAAGTTCTTTTGTTAATTTGCGAGATTATCTACACCATGAGACTCGATCAATGCAACTGCGGTCTTTGATCATCATTCCAACAGCGATGAGGACAGGCGATGACGATAATGTTTCTTCTTTTGTAGTCAGGACTACTTGCGACTATAGTGGAGCGGTGATGATGATTTTTGGGTTTAAATGTGTTGGGTATTCTACCTTGGAAGAAATTGAAGATTTCAATAGTATTGAAGTTGAAGACTTGAAGCACGAAATCAATAAAAATATTAGTCTAGGGTTTATATTGTAATTATTTGTAATGCTAGACTAGTATATATTTTAGCACATATCATCCTTGTAAAGGGTGACTAATTCACCACATGTTAGGGTGAATTAGGGTTTATCACCAACAACAATATATCATCATCCCTCATGGATAATGATTTCAACATTATATCATCATTCTTTTGAATGATGATTTCAACAATATATCAATAACATCAAGCCTTAATCATCATTGTAAGTGTTCTTCATGTTCATCATCATCATTATTTATTATATTTTAGCACCTAATCATTGAATTCTTGTTATCATCAATATTAATCCTAAGATCCAAGCTCATGTTCACGTTCAAATCATGAACACACAGTTTTCACAGTCATCTTCGGCATTGTCGTCATGATCGTGGCTGACGTTTTTGTGGTTGTCGTCATCGTGGTTGTTGTTAACATGATAGTCATTGTGGTACAGTTTAGGTTTTAGTCAATTGTTGGTCCTCTCGATCGAGATAACAGTGCAATTGATTAATAAACATAAACAAATCCCACTGAGAACACAAATATCAATGATATTTATGAACAATATCGATCAAAAACTATAAAATAGAGATGAACAATGATGAACACCTCATGAACACTCAACAAACCTTGTTTGATCTTTGATGATTTGAATCTGATATTACAAAGTGAAAACCCTTAAAAAAATTGGCTCATTCAAGCTTCCAACCCTTATAACAACTTAACTATTTATAGTGAATATAATATTCACTAATGACACATTAAGCCCCTATACTTGAACTAATTAAGGAAAATACAAATAAAACATAAAAATGACTAAAACAAGATTAAATATATTTTGTTCACACAAAATATATTTATTAAAAATAAAACTCCTAGTAACATATATCAACGTCTCGTCTTGGTTCTTCATCTCGAACGCGACTGTTTGACTTTTTTGATGACTTTGACCGTGACGTTGACTTTTGTTGACTTTGATATATGTTATATCAAAGTTCAATTTGATAGCCCTGCAAGATATGACTTTTGTTGACTTAAAATGATTGTGATCAAAGTTCACAATCAGACTCAATGACGCCGATGACAACCATCATGACAACAACACTCAACCATCACGCTGCTGACTTTTGATGACTTTTGTTATCAAAGTTCAATTAGAGTCAAAAGAATGATTGTGATGAACACCTCATGAACACTCAAAAATTGAACACTCCAAAGTTCAATTTTACGTTGACTTTAGACTCATTGATTTTAAGTTCTTTGTTTATTCGATTTAACTCTTTTTCATTTTCTATCAATAACCTGTTAGCTTTATAAGCACCAAATAGACGAATTTTGCAGGGAGGAGAACACATCTTGAACTATCTCATAGGGGAGTCCCATAACTATCTTTTCCGCAGCAAATGCTTTTTCACATTGACAAACGGAAGTGTCCTTTTGTACTCTTCCTCCTCAGCAGCTCTCTTCTTACCTTCCTCAGCTTCATCTCCCTTCGGCTTTCCTTCATCCTGAACCTCCAGCTTTACTTCATATGTTTCACTATCCTGTTGTTTCTGAACTTTATACCAGCTTGCATAGGCACCAACATCACCAACACTCTCATCTTTAGTATCATACTTGAATTCTTTTAAAGGATGAAAATCATTAACAGAATCCTCATCCTTGTTTACCACATCAGCCATCAATGCACGATTCACTTCTTTTTTAGACTCTATATTGATCTTAGTACTTGAATATACACCTCCATACATGCATTGACTGCACTCTCTTCTTTTCATATCCAATTCAAATGACTTCACCTTGTTGATAACATTCAAGAGTTTGTAGTCAGCAAAATGTATTTCCTGCTTTAACAATCTAACTTATGGACTCCACTGTGGAGGAAGAGAGTCCAGAAGTTTTGTGACTTGCTCATGGCTCCCTAGCTGGTCATCATATTTCTTAAGATTGCTTGTCACCATCAGAAATTGATCAATAAAATCAGATATCTTTTCATCTTTCATGGCAGTAAAAGAATCAAACTGACTTTGTGCCAATATTAGATTATCAGATTTGAAGGAATTAAAGACTTCTGAAAAAGCCATTTTACATAATAAATTGTTTCTTCCTCGAAAAAAATGTCAACTGAATGGTTTCTAAGCAACTGGGATCAACAAATATGTTGATAATTTCATTGATAATTTCACTCAAAAACCAACAAATTCGCAGCTAATTTCGCTGGCACTTTCGCTCTAAATTCGCTGGTAATTTCGACAACAGTTTCGCCCAGGAATGACACACAGATGCTAGTTTCAATGGATATTTTCGCCCGAAACTAGTTGAACTTTCATTCAAAAATTAATTTGACAGCAAATTTCATTGGGTTTGTCACACAAACGCCATGAACTTTCGTCCAATGTATGTACTTTTGCTAGGATGAAGAAAGCAGATCCAAAAACCAAGAATTGCTTAGTTTCGTTGAAGGAACCTTAGTTTCGTCGGGCGAGACTATATAGTTTCGCTGATTGAAGCTGTAATTTCGCTGGACGAGCTGTCAATTTGTCCAAGTATCTGAACAACCTTTTTCAGCACGAAATCAGCTCAAACTCATCTAAATCTCAAAGGATTTGAGATCTGATGATTGCAATAGCTTCCCACACTAAAATCGAGCAATCCTCAATCAATTTCCATATCCAAAACACGCAGATCAGATCGAAAATGAATGGAACAGTGCCTTGAACTTGAACTCAAACAAAAATCGAATAATCAAGAGCACAATGGCTCTGATACCAAATTGTTGGTCCTCTCGATCGAGATAACAGTGCAATTGATTAATAAACATAAACAAATCCCACTAAGAACACAAATATCAATGATATTTATGAACAATATAGATCAAACACTATAAAATAGAGATGAACAATGATGAACACCTCATGAACACTCAACAAACCCTTGTTTGTTCTTTGATGATTTGAATATGATACTACAAAGTGGAAACCCTCAAATCAATTGGCTCATTCAAGCTTCCAACTCTAATAACAACTTAACTATTTATAGTGAATATAATATTCACTAATGACACATTAAGCCCCTATACTTGAACTAATTAGGGAAAATACAAATAAAATATAAAAATGACTAAAACAAGATTAAATATATTTTGTTGACACAAAATATATTTATTAACAATAAAACTCCTAGTCAAATATATCTTCGTCTCGTCTTGGTTCTTCGTCTCGAACGCGACTGTTTGACTTTTCTGATGACTTTGACCGTGACGTTGACTTTTGTTGACTTTGACCGTGATGTTGAATTTTGTTGACTTTGACTGTGTTGATACTTCAATGTTGTTTCTAATGTCGTTGTTGTTGTTAATGGCGTTCATTGTCATTATCTTTGTCATTTTTGTTGTTGTCATCTTCTTTGTCGTCATTATGATTGTTGTCTTTATAGTTGTTTTCTTTATAGTTGTTAGTGTGGTCGTTTTTGTCGTTGTGCTTGTCATTGTCATGGTTATCATCATTGTGAATGTCATTGTTGTGGTGGTTTCTGTTGTTTTGGTCATCGTCATTTTCATCGTCAAAATGGTTGTCATTGTCGTGGTGTTTGTCTTTGTTGTAGTTGATGTTATGCTTTTCATCATTTTGGTAGTCGGAATTGTGGTAGTCTTTATGGTGGTTGTCGTTGTTGTAGTTGTAATAGTCAATGTTGTTATCTTCATCATTGTTGCTCTCAGGGATATTGTCATCATCGTGGTTGTTGTTGTTGTTGTGGTTGTCATCATTGTGGTGTTTGTCATTATTATGGTTGTCATCGATGTTGTTAATGTGGTTGTAGTTGTCGTATTCATCGTTGTTGTAGTTTTTGTCATGGACGTTGTTGTTATCGTTGTTTTTATCATTGTCGATATTGTTCATTGTTCTCATCGTCATCATCATTGATGTCATGGCTTTTGTTGTCGTCGTCGTTACTGTTTTTGTTGTTGTAGTTGTTGTTGTTCTCTCTATTTTTATCATTGTTGTTGTCATGGTTGTCGTTGTCATTGTCCTTATTGTCTTTGTTGTTGTGGTTCTTGTTATTGTCATTCTTGTTTTTTCATTGTTGTTGTTGTCGTTGTTGTTGTCGTTGTTGTTGTCGTTGTTGTTGTCGTTGTTGTTGTGGTTCTTGTCGGCGTTGTTGTTGGCGGCATACTGGTGTAGTCGTTGTTGTCATTGTTGTTGTCGTCATTGTGTTATAGTCTTTGTTGTCATTGTTGTTTCTGTCATTGTGGTTTTCATTGTTTCGGTTATCGTCATTGTTGTTTTCGTAGATGTTATGTTTTAGGGTTTTGGGTTGTTGTTGTCATTGTAGTATTTGTGGTGGTTTTCATGGTTATGTTTGTAGTTATCGTTGCGGTGGTTGCCATGGTTGTATTTGTCATTGTCGTCATGGTGGTTGTCTAAGTCATGGTTGTTGTTGTTGTTGCTTTTGTAGTAGTTGACATTGTTGTTGTCGTTGTCATCGTCGTAGTGTTGTCGCTTGTTGTTTCGTCATCGCTGTGGTGTAGGCTTTGTTATCATTGTTATTTTCGTCATTATGGTTGTTGTTGTTATGGTTGTCATTGTTTCCATGGTTGTCTTCATAGTCACAGTTGTCGTCAATGATGTTTACGTCATCGTCATCATTTTTATAACCATTGTGCTTGTCGTCGTTGTCGTTTTTGTTATCATAGTGGTTGTCATAATCGTCGTCGTTGTGGTTGTCATTGTCATTATCGTTATTGTCGTCATCGTTGATGTTGTTGATGTGGTTTTCATTGTTGTGGTTTTTGTTGTTGTATTATCCGTCTTTGTTATTGTCATCATCATTTTGTTATCGACGCTTTCGATGTCATTCCTTTCCATTATTATCCTCGGCTTCGTTATTGTACTCGTTGTTGTTATCGTCATTTTTGTTGATGAATGTGTTGTCATTGTCAATGTCATTCAATGTCATTTGTTGTCATGGTTGTTGTCGTTGTAGTTGTTATCATGGTCATTTTTTGTCATTGTGCTTGTCATTGTCGTGGTTTAGGGTTTAAGGATGTTGTCTACATTCGTCGTTGTGTTTTTCGTTGTCGTCATGGTTGTTTTTGTTGTTGTTGTAGTTTTTATTGTAGTTGTTATTCTTGTTGTCATTGTCTTTGTTATAGTGGTTATGGTAGTTGTAGTTTCATCATCGTAGTGATTGTCATCATTGTGGTGTAGTCATTGTTAGCATTATGTTGTTATTTCGGCTGTTGTTATGGTTGTCATCATTGTCAACGTTGTCTTCATAGTTGTGGTTGACATCGTTGATGTTTTCATCATCATGGTTGGTAGTGCGGTTGTCGTTATTGTGGTTGTCATCGTCATAATTTTTTTCATGATTGTGGTTGTCATCATCGCTGTTGTTTTCATTGTGGTAGTCGAAATTGTGGTGGTTATCGTAGTTTTGGTTGTCATAGCCATCATGGTTATGGTTGTCGTAGTCGTCATCGTTTTGGTTTTCGTCATCTTGGTTACTATTGTGGTTATGGTCGTTGTTTTGGTTGTCGTCGTTGTTGTTGTCATCAATGATATTAATGTGCCGTCATTGTTGTGCTTGTTAATGTATTCGCTGTCCTTGTTGTTGTCGATGTTGTTGGTTGTTGTCGTTCTCGTCGTCGTCATTGTTCTTATCATGATTGTTGTTGTTGTCGTTATCGCTATTGTCTCTCTTGTTATCGTTCTTGTTTTGTCCTTTGTTGTGGTTATCATAGTGGTTGTCGTTGTTGTTTTTGTCATCGTTGTTTTTGCTGTCGTTGTGGTTGTTGTCATTATGGTTCTCATTGTTGTGGTTGTTGTCGTCATTGTGGTACGGTTTAGGTTTTAAGGTTGTTGTAATTGTGTTAGTCGATGTTGTGGTTGTTATCATGGTTGTGCTTGTCGTTTTCATCATGGTGGTTGTCTTAGTCATGGTTGTTGTGGTTGTTGTTGTAGTTATTGCTATTCTTTTTGGCGTTTTCATCATTGTAGTTGTCGTCATCGTAGTGATCGCAGTCGCGGTAGTTTTCGTCCTTGTTATCATTGTTTTTGTCGTTGCTATGATTGTCATTTTTATATGGTTGTCTTAGTCATTGTTTTTGTCTTTGTTATCCTTGTCGTTGCTATGATTGTCGTTGCTATTCTGGTCTTCGTCCTTATTGCTATCTTTGTGGTGGTTGCCGCCGACGTCGTTGTTTTCATGATTGTGGTTTTTGTCGATGTGGGTGTTGTTCCGTTGGTTTTCATCGTCGTTGTTGTTATCGTCGTTGGTTATTAACGTTGTTTTGTCTTCGTTGTGGTTGTTGTGGTTGTCGTCGATGTTATCGTCAACGTTGTGTTCTTGTTGTTGTATTCGTCGTTGTGTCGTCATCATTGTCGTTATTGTAGATGTTATATTTGTTGATATCATTGTCATTGTTTCATTTTTGTTGTTCTAATTGTGGTTGTCGTTGTCGTCATTATTGTTTTCTTGTTTTCATTGTTGTTGTCATTATAGTTGTTGTCTTCGTTATGGTCATCAACATCATAGTGGTGATAGTCGTTGTCATTGTTGCTGTCATGTTCATGGTTGTCGTTGTTGTGGTTGTCATTGTTTTGGTAGTTGTGGTAGCCATCGCCATTGTTGTTCTCTTTGAAGTGGTAGTAGTTATGGTACGGGTTAGAGTTTAATAGTCGTTGCCGTACGGTTTAGGGTTTAGAGTCGTTGTCATTATGGTAGTTGATGTTGTGGTGGTTGTGTTTGTCATTGTTGTTGTGGTGGTTTTCTTTGTCATGGTTGTTATTGTTGTAGTAGTTGTTGTCTTGTCATGGTCATGGTTGTCATCGTCATAGTGATTGCAGTTGTTGTGATTTTCATTTTTGTTATCATTGTTGTTGTCGTTGTGGTTGTCATTGTTATGGTGGTTGTCGTTGTTCTGGTTGTCATTGTGGTTATCGTCGACGTGGATGTTGTCCTCTTGGTTTTCGTCATCGTTGTAGTGGTTGTCATGGTTGTTGTCGTCATAGTCATCGTCTTCGTGTTTACTATGGTGGTTGTCATTGCTGCGGTCTTTGTGGTACGATTTAGGGTTTCAGGTTGTAATTTTTTTATCTTCGTTGTGGTAGCCAACATTATGGTGGTTGTCGTACCACAAGGGTCGTAACAATGGGTTTAGGGTTGTATTTGTTTTTGTCGTCGTTGTGGTAGCCGACATTATGGTGGTTGTCATGGTGGTGGTTGTCATGGTCGTAGTTGTTGCCATAGTTATTGTTGCTATTGTATTATATGTTGTTGTTATTGTTATATTTTTTTGTAGTTGTTGTTGTCATTGTTGTTTTCGTCCTCGTTATCTTCATCATCATTGTCATCATCATGGTTGTTGATGTTGTTGTCGGCGTCATGGTTGTTGTTTGTGTTGTTTGTGTTGTTATTGTTGTAATTGTTATTCATGTTCTTTTTCATTGTTGTTGTTATCATCATTGTTGTTATTGTTGTTGTCTTCATACTTTTTGTCGTCATCATCATAGTTGGCGTCATTGTGGTTGTTGTCGACGTAGCTTTCGTCCTCTTTGTTTTCATTGTCTGTGGTAGTCGACATTGTGGTGGTTGTTGTGGTGATCATTGTCATCATCGTGGTTGTGATTGTTGGTCTTTGTTATTGTCATTGTTGTGGCTGTCATCGTTGTTGTTGTTGTCAATGCTGTGGATGTTGTATTCGTCGTTGTTGTTGTCATCATCATCGTTCTCTTTGTCATTGTTGTTGTCATTATCGTTGTCATTATTTTCGTTGTTATTGTTGTTATCGATGTTATTCTTTTTTTTCATTGTTGTTGTTATCGTTGTGGTTGTAGTTGTCTTCATCGTCAATGTGTTGTAGTTGTAGTTGTTGTCTTCTTTGTGGTGCTTGTCATCTTCATAATGGTGGTAGTTGTTATCATAATTCTGATTGATGCTGTTGTGGTTATCCTTGTTGTGGTGGTTGTCATTGTTGTGGTTATCTTCATTATGGTTTTCATCGCTGTTGTTATCATCGAAATGACAGTTGTTATAGTACGGTTTATGGTTTCGGGTTGTTTTCGTTGTTTTTATCATCATTGTTGTTGTTGTCGTTATGGTTGTCATCATTGTAGTAGCCAACATTCTTGTGGTTGTCATGGTTGTACTTTCCTTTGTCGTGGTGGTGGTTATCTTAGTCGAAGTTGTCGTCGTCGTTGTTGTTGCATTATTTGTTGTTATTGGTATTGTTGTTGTGCATATTGTTGTTCTTTTTGTAGTGATTGTTGTTATTTTTGTAGTAATTGTTTCCGTCATCATTGTTGTTATTTTTGTATTAATTGTTTTCGTCATCATTGTTATTTTTGTAGTAATTGTTTTTGTCATCGTTGTTGTTATCGTGTTTGTCATTGTCTTGATTGTTGTTGTTATTGTTGTAATTGTTATTGTTGTTTTTGTTGTTGTCATTGTTTTGGTTATCGTCGTAGTCATGGTTGTCGTATTATTATTGTCGTCATCATTGTTGTCGTTGTGGTGGTTGTCGTCGACTTGGGTTTCATTCTCTTGGTTTTCGTCATCATCTTTGGTAGTCATCATTGTGATGGTTTTCATAGTCGTTGCTTCGTTATTTGTAAGCATCGTTGTGGTGGTTATTGTTGTTGTAGTCATCGTCGTCGTGGTTGTCATTGTTGTGGTCGTTGTTGTCATCGTTGTTCTGGTCGTCAATGTTATGGTTGTTGTTGTATTCATCATTGTTGTCGTCATCGTTGTTGTTGTCGTTTTCGTTGATGTGGTTGTCGTCATCGTCATTGTGTTGTCATCAATTTTTTGGTCGTCGTAGTTGTCTTTATTGTGATGGTTGGCGTCGTTGTAATGATGGTAGTCGTGGTTGTCAATGTTGTTGTCATCGTTCTGCTTGTCGTCGTCATGGTTTTCATCATTGTGGTTGTCCTTGTTGTGGTGGTTGTCGTTCTTGTGATTGTGGTCGTTGTTGTTGATGTCAATGTTATGGTTTTCATCATTGTGGTTGTCCTTGTTATGGTCCTCGACATTATGGTGGTTGTCGTGGTTCTGTTTTTCGTTGTCATCGTGGTGGTTTCCTTAGTCGTAGTTGTCGTCGTCGTTGGTGTTGTTGCTCTTGTATGATAAGTTGTTATTGTTGTTGTCGTTGTTCTTATTGTTGTTTTTGTTGTTATTATTGTTGTTATTGTTATTTTTGTGGTAATTTTTTTATCGTCGTTTTTTTCGTCATCGTGGTTGTCATCATCGTGGTTGTTTTCGTCGTCGTCGTTGTTATTGTTGTAATCGTTGTTGTCATCTTCGTTGTTGTCGTTGTTCTGGTTGACGTAGTAGTCATGGTTGTCGTCGTGGTTGTCGTCGTTATTGTTGTCGTCGTCGTGGATGTCGTTGTGGTGGTTGTCATCGACGTGGGTTGCATCCTCTTGGTTTTCTTTATCGTCATTGTCGTCGTTGGTAGTCATCATTTTGGTGGTTGTGGTTGTCATAGTCGTTATTGTCATCATTGGTACGCGTCATTGTGGTGGTTATGGTTGTTGTAGTCATCGTCGTCGTGGTTGTCATTGTTGTGGTCGTTGTCATTGTCGTTGTTATGGTTGTCGTTGTTCTGGTCATGAATGTTATGGTTGTTGTATTCGTCATTGTTGTCGTAATCATTGTTCTCGTTGTTATGGTTTTTGCCATCGTCGTCGTTGCTTTTGTCACCATTGTATTGTCGTCAATGTTTTTGCCGTTGTAGTTATGGTCTTCATTGTGATGGTTATCGTCGTCGTAATGATGGTAGTCGTTGTCAATGTTGTTGTCATTGTTCTGCTTGTCATCGCCGTGGTTTTTGTCATTGTGTTTGTCCTTGTTGTGCTAATTTTTGTTCTTGTGGTTGTGATCGTTGTTGTTGATGTCAACGTGGTTATCATCATTGTGGTAGCCTACATTATGGTGGCTATCGTGGTTCTGCTTACCGTTGTCATCATGGTGGATGTCTTAGTCGTAATTGTTGTCGTTATAGATGTTTTTACGATTGTTGTTATTGTTGTTTTTGTAATAGTCATTTACCCTTGTTTGGAACTAAATTTATTTTCGAAAACAAAACTTGTACTTGCTTTATGTGGTCCAATGAGAGCACGTCCCCCTTGTAATATTTTGAATCCACCTTGATTTTAGGAAATGTCAGATCTAAATTTCAACCTTAATACGAATAATAAACCTTATTGGTTGTCCGCCGACGGTTTTCGTGTTACGTTCGTAGTCGGTTTGAGTTTAAAAGTTTTGGTAACGGCGACCTACCCGTAAATCATGGGCCAGTTTATGTTAGGTATGGAACTATCAGATTATCCATAACCATAAACTCATGTACACTCTGTTACAAACCAAACGGAAAAACTCAACCCAAAAGACTAGTCTGATGGGTGAGGGAACCCATTTGGCCTATAAATCCCACATCAATTGCCCATACAACCAATGTGGGACAAGTCTCATACCTTACAACAGTTTCGGTCCATAACATTCGCCCCTCCTTAAGGACCAACGTCCTCGTTGGTCACGGCTAGCTCTCTCCAGGCCACCACTCCGTGGGCCACCACTCCGAGGTTGGCTCTAATACCAATGTTACAAACCAAACAGAAGAACTTAACCCAAAAGACTAGTCTGATGGATGAGGGAACACATTTGGCCTATAAATCCCACATCAATTGCTCATACAACCGATGTGGGACAAGTTCCATACCTTACAATAGTTTCGGTCCATAACACACTCATGTATACACGATCAAAAAAGATAAACGCAAGGATTTATAGTTCGGTTTATGTGACATACATCCACTTGCTACAACTAAGGTTTGTTATGTGTTCAAAGAATTACAAGGACCATATCATCCGCTTATAATAATTAGGGTTAATAGCTTTGCCAGCAAGAAGTTAAAGTCTACCAATCTAGACTTATTATTCAAAAAAAGATTCATCCAACTGAAAGAGACAATACATATTCACGATTCTAGAAAATCCTATCATCGCACATGGGCTATCCCAAACTCTCTCGTAACCATTGGAAAACCACAGTTTAATGCCATATAAGAAACAACATAATTTGCATACATTCATAATCTCCTCCTTGACAGTAAAACCAGATGGCTGCTACATATAAACCTTCTCCTCGAAAACAACATTACGAAAGGTGTTCTTAACATCAAGCTCGTGAAACGACCAATGATTAATGATGGCCGGAGCAATACAAATACACACAAACATGCATTTTAGCAACCGAGTAGAAAGTGTCATTAGTGCATTCACAACAGGTCCCTCATTTTTGAGCGTGTGTCATATATTATAGAGGATGGTTGTGAGAGAAAATATTAATGTTCATTTCTATATCTAGGGAAACACTATTCAACTCCTAGAAAATATTTAATATCTTTGAAAGTGGTTATGAGTGGAGAATGGAGAAAAGTAATGATAAATGTGTTAAAAATGTAATTTAATTAAAAATGAAAGAGAAAAGTTGGTGTTTTTTATGTAACTAAAAGGATGGGGATAGAAAAACTTATGTGAATGCTCTTATAATCAGTATCATAAGTCTAAGAATAACCCTTTGCAACTAAAAGGCCTTTCAGTCGTTGTAAAGAACCATCAAGGTTGTGTTTACCAGAGAACACCCAACGACAACCAATAATACGCTTACCATTAGAAAGCATCTTAAGATCTCATGTATGATTGTGTCAGAGGGCCCTAATCTCGTCTTTAATAGCTTGTTGCCATCCCGAGTGACCAACAACCGTCCTCTGAGCATGAACCATCCTCACATCATGATTGAACTTAGTTTTTTTATTATTTCTTAGTCATGTCTATTAGCAGACAAGAAGATTGCATATTTAAAGCTGAAATAACAAACAGTTGTACATGTATACCAAAAAAAAAAGATTTGATTAGGAATAACACAAGGCAACAAACTGATTGATTCAAATGTCCCACCTCTTTTTCACACGGAACATCAAGGCTGACGATCTTATATCATCTTTTGGTACTTGCAGCATCAATTGCACCTTCATCTTCATTGGTGCTGTTTTTGCTTTCCCATCTTCATCACCAACCTACAGTGTAAGTATTGTGAAGCCACAACTTCAATTCAACTATCATCTAATATATGTGTCTATCGTTTGTGCAAGTACTTCTGAGTTGGATGAGCTTACCCACACAGATGCCCAACCTAATCGTATTTCTGAGTCATAACCAGCTTTGACTTTGTACTCTTTGCCAATCGTGTGTTTAAAGACGGCACTCCAGTAGTTTGTATCAAAGTTGTACAAATAGCTGAAAATAAATACCAGCAAGATTACTAGCACCACACAGCTGTTTTGTTTGTTACTCTGATACTATATAATACAGGAGAGGTATCAAATTCCATTAAAGTATAGGAAGGAATATGGACCATTAATAAACACTTTCCATGTTTAAGATTAACATGATGACCATTTAGTAATTAATTGCAAATTAAGTATGACCGGAAGGGGCAAAAGTGGAAATGCATTTGTAAACTTCGCTGTTGTAATAAGTTTTGACCAAGCAGGTACCCCTCCCCCGTTACAGCAGGACGTCTAACCCATCATTATAGCGTGTCCAACCTACATGTATATGTGTCACATCCATGTTCCTTTCTATCCTTTTTACACGAAAATGTCA
>BJCN01312406.1:1627-13527 GCA_018326445.1 Flaveria brownii
GTTAGCGGTTTTACAAAGTTTAACCACCTACGCTATAAAAAGAATATCTAAAAATAATAACAAAAAATCATCAAATCAAGGTTAACCATCTCTTGTCCCGGTGGTTAAAGGATAGGTACGTGGTAGACTTTACTCTCTTAAAAGTCTAATGTTTAAATTTTAACAATAACAAATATTACTGATTTGATAATACTAACAACTAATCGATCCCTAACTTAACGTTTAAAAGAAAACATAGAAGTACGCGGAGAGATATATAGAAAGTGTTTTGGATTTGGCGGGAATCATTACTGAAGTACCCCAGTGGAACAAAGTCAACAGGTTTTATCAAGCTCATGTACATACTTTGAGCCCATGTGCCCAATAAATTTTAAATCTTTAAGTCGGCCCGACTCCAGATTTTATTAGCCACCCCCTCTAACATTAATATATACATATAAACTACTAGTTGACTTTCGCACTGTCAACTGACCAAATTCGACCAATCTATCTGTTATAAACCACTATAAATACTCACAAACACACTCCAGTCTCTTCACCATCTCAAACAAACAAACCTACATACATACATACATACACAAATTAAACACCCAAAAAAGAAACTCAAATTCTCCAACAATGGTGGACTACATCATCTTATTCACCTCCCCTCTTACTCTTACCTTCATCTTCATGTTTATCATCGTTTTCGTTAACAGAAGCTGCAGAAAACGAACGAATAAGGCGAAACTGCCCTCGGGCGAAATGGGTCTCCCTTGGATCGGAGAGACAGTCGAGTTTTACAAAGCGCAACGGTCGAATCAACTGTTCGAGAGCTTTTTCCAACCGAGATTCAAGAAGTATGGCAACGTGTTCAAAACGAAACTGATGGGCGATCCGACGGTGGTGGTGAATGGGGCTGCTGCTAATAAGTTCTTCATGTCTAATGAGTTTAAGTTGGTGGTGAGCTCATGGCCAACTTCTTCTGTACAATTGATGGGGAAAAACTCCATCATGGAGAAACAAGGAGACTCGCATCGTTGTCTTCGCGGTATCGTCACTTCGACTCTTAGTGTTTCTGGACTCACTGCTATGGTGCCCAGGATGTGCAGTGCGGTTCAGAAACACCTGCAGAAGAACTGGCGAAACCGCGAAGAAGTCAGTCTGTATCGGTCCACCAAAATGCTCACTTTCACCATAGTTCTTGAATGCTTGTTTGGGATAGGAATCGAGCCCGAGACGATGTTTGGTGTATTCGAGCGCGTGTTGGAAGGTGTTTTATCTCCTCCTGTGAACTTTCCGGGGACGAAATTCTCTCGGGCGAAGAAGGCGAGGTCGGAGATAGAGAAGGTGTTGGTTGGTGAGATCAGAAGGAAGAGAGAGGCGATGGAAGGTGGGAGAGATGAAGAAGATGGGATGCTGCTTTCGAAACTTGTGGGTGCTTTGATCAGAGGTGAGATTACAGAAGATGAGGTGGTTGATAATGTGGTGTTGTTAGTGTTTGCAGCTCATGATACCACATCTTATGCCATTACAATGACTTTTAAGATGCTTGCAAATCATCCTGACTCTTACTCTCTTCTCCTAAAAGGTACGTACCAATAATGTGCATCTCAATCACCGTTTCTATCATACAGATTAACAGTATGTACGCGGTTTTATCCTACTTACACTAATTTATTAATTAATTTCCGGTGATGATTTTGCTTCCAGAACATGAAGAGATTTCTAGCAACAAAAGACCAGATGAACCTTTGACTCTTGAAGATGTGAAGAAGATGGAGTACACATGGCAAGTAGCTCGAGAGACCATGCGACTGTGTCCTCCGATATTCGGGTCCTTCAGAAAAGCGATAACCGACATCGAGTTTGAAGGGTTCACTATTCCGAAAGGCTGGAAGGTACAAATGAAACCTAACATTTACTCTTTTAATCAATTTGATCATATTCGCCGAATAACTTAACACGCACACAAACTAAATTTTGTACTAACATGTTTATAATATGATGGTGTCTTGTGTAGGTGCTTTGGACGACATATGGAACACATTATGATGAAAAGTATTTTCCGGATCCGATGAGTTTTAACCCGAGCAGATTCGCGGAGCCGGTCCAATCTTATGCTTTTATACCATTTGGTGGAGGGCCAAGGTTGTGTGCAGGGTACCAACTAGCAAAGCTCAATATTCTTGTACTGGTGCACTATGTTGTAACACGATATAATTGGTCGTTGGTGTACCCCAAAGAGCCTATTTTCATGGATCCGCTACCGTTTCCTTCCAAAGGAATGCCTATAAAGATTTCACCAAAATAGTTGTTTTGTAGTTTTACCTCATTGTAAACCTCAACTATTTTGTTGTATAATTAATTTCCATCTTATGATATTCTTTCGTTCTTTTTTTTCTTTCTAATGAAAGTAGTTACCAAAAATTAATCTCTAGCATTTTAAAGTTTAGGTAGATATTGTATATCCACAAGCATGTCCATTGAGTGAATATCGACTTGAACTCAAGTCGGTAACAATACACACTGACTGATCACTTGACTTTAACAGTTTAACTTACTAATGTATAAACTTAGCTCATATTTTTTTTGCGTTAACTTGTAGTTAAACGAGTCACTCTTCACAGCTCAAGTTTTATTTAATAAAACAAGTACATATAAAATTTGAAGTATTTAAGTACGTATATTCGATCCTAATTTTTTCTAATTAATAAGCATAATACATTTTGTAAGTTTTTAAAACTTGTACAATATTATTGTAGTTTTAGCCATAAACGGAGGACTCAAAATCAATTTCATTGAGAAAAAAAACCTCCACACACTATACACCTTCAAATAAGAAAATTCATTGACAAACTGTTGTCTCATCAGCAAAGAGAACCCTTGATACTATCATCTTCATCGAATCTCACAGATCCATTTCAATGGCTTCTTCCGATCGCGAGATCTTCGTCTACACTGCTAAGCTCGCCGAACAAGCGGAGCGTTACGACGGTAAGTCAAAATTCTTCACCACCGACGATCTGAACATGTTTACTTCGATTTCACCGCTCATCGTACTATGATCGATAGTTTTTTTGATCTAGCATTTGCGTTTTGTGCACCTTACTTCGTTAGAATTGATTTTGTTAAGAAGCTGATGAAGAATTTTGATCTCGTTGTTTGTGTTGCTGCTCTATTAGTGTTAAGTTGAGCTTGTTGATTTTGGATCCTAATTGAATATTCCGGATTACCTGTATGCGATTTGATTGTATAGGTTTTGATTTGAGTTTTATGTGTTTTGTGATACTTGTTTGTCGAATATCCGTGGAGATGGAAAGTTTGGAGCCCTAGATTCTTCCATCGGCGAATTTTACTGTACAATTGTCTAATGCACATGGACTGATGGACATAATCCTTTTTCCATGTGTTTTCGCGGTGCTAATTGGTTTTAGAGCTGATAACTTGCTTAAGAAATTCTGATCTAATAATTTTGCTTAATTTTATATATTACTAATTGTTTTTTCAGTTACTTTTTGTTTCACAGTTTATTTCTTTTGATTGTTTGAGTTTTTTTCTCGTGATTTGGTAATGACAGAAATGGTGGAAGCAATGAAGAAGGTTGCCAAGTTGGGTGTGGAATTGACTGTGGAAGAGAGAAATTTGCTGTCAGTTGGGTACAAGAATGTGATTGGTGCTAGGAGAGCTTCATGGAGGATTTTGTCATCGATAGAGCAGAAAGAAGAATCAAGAGGGAATGAGCAGAATGCGAAACGGATCAAGGAG
The DNA here is from genome assembly GCA_018326445.1 of Flaveria brownii. Taxonomy (NCBI): domain Eukaryota; kingdom Viridiplantae; phylum Streptophyta; class Magnoliopsida; order Asterales; family Asteraceae; genus Flaveria; species Flaveria brownii. Next base: position 5,375 of record BJCN01312406.1, read on the forward strand.
TATAGACAAAAGGTCGAATCAGAGCTTGATACCATTTGCAGTGATATCATGACTGTCATTGATGAGCATCTCATTCCTTCCTGTGGTGGTTCTGGTGAAGCAAATGTCTTCTATTACAAGATGTGAGTTCAGCAGTTACATAGTTTATGACTTTGTAATTTTTATAGAAATCTGTTATCCAGCTAACTGATGCAAGGCATTTGTGCATAGAATACAAGTTCTGGATTGCAGTCAGAAGTCTTGCCAATCTTTTAAAAATGAAATACGTTTTTATCTGACTTCCAATTTGGAGATGTAATTTGTGTGCTCCTAAATGTGTCATTCATTAGAAGTTTAGATTAGATATAAAGTGAAATATATATTGTATTTTAGTATTTCTTGAAAAAACGGCTGCTGCTTATTCTTGCTAATGCTATTTTGTGTTCTATTTTAATGTTTTGTATAATTGTTAATGGGATATACATTTTTTTTGCAGGAAAGGGGATTATTATCGATATATGGCAGAATTTAAGTCTGGTAATGATAAGAAAGAGGTTGCTGATCATTCGATGAAAGCATATGAGGTATGCCCCGTATGCCTGTTGACTTGCAATTTTGGTTTACCATATTCTCATCTGAGCTGGGATCTTATATTGATTGTGCTTACTGAATACGATAAAAATTAGTTGTACTTTTTGCTTGAGGTGAGAAGACTGGTGGGTGTGGTAATGAGTCAAAATCGTTGATTTTTTAATTGGGTTGATATGAGTTGAGTTGGGCTGACCAACAAACACATGAGGGTGTGGGAAAGATGAGCTCCCCTTTTTCATTAAGGGGGTGATTAGATTTTGAAGTGATTGAGGTCCATAAGTAATTTCAAAGCGTGGTGATGTATTTTCATTTTGACACTGTAATTTGTATACTAAAAATATGGGTTTTTTTGAGGTGGGGGCTTAATGTGGGAGCAGCCTCTCTCTCTATCTCTTGAGATTGAGTTAAAGTTTGCTCTAATCTCACCCTTCCCAGACCTTACTTTATGAGTGGGATATTGTAGGGTATGTTGGTTTGTAATTTGTATTACTTTTTAATAATACTTCTTTTATTTAATTGTTATCTGCTAGCCTACACTTGTCACTATGTCGTATTGATTGATGATGAGCATATCGTTTTTAGTCTTTAGGTGCTCGTTAAGTTTCACTTTTGTCGTGGCCCTGTTATAGTTTTTTTTTGTTTTAACATATATTCCAACAAAGCAATGCTTTCAGCACTTAGAATTTTTCTCTTACTCTGCTTATTTCTTTATAATTATTATTTTAATGCTTTTAGGCAGCTACAAGTACGGCTGAAGCTGAATTGCCTCCTACACACCCAATTCGACTGGGACTGGCTCTAAATTTCTCAGTGTTTTATTATGAGATTTTGAATTCAGCTGAAAGGTTTGGTGTTTATATAATGTTGAGTTGATTTTGCACCAACATAGTATTTAAAATTTTAAATATTATTTAATGTTTGCTTTATTTTTATAAGGGCCTGCCACCTAGCCAAACAGGCTTTTGATGAAGCAATTTCAGAGCTTGATACTTTGAATGAGGAGTCATACAAAGACAGTACACTGATTATGCAGCTTTTAAGGGACAACCTCACCTTGTGGACTTCTGACATTCCAGAAGAAGGAGGTAAGTACTCTTTTACAGGTTTTCAGTTGCTAAAAAACTCTCTCTCTCTGTGTGAGTATGTATGATATGCTTGTCATTTGTAGCCTCAGCTTCTTAGAAACTTAAAGTTTGCACCCCTGTAGTTTCTATTTCTTCAGCTGTGTCATTGCATCAAATTTGTACTTTTAAGTTGATGTTTTCCATATTACAGAAGATGCACACAAACATGATGGAGCTACAAAAACTGGTGGTGAAATCGATAATGCAGAGGTGGGTGGTTCATTCTCGTGTTTTTGTATTTATATCAATTTCCCCTTTCACACCATACTTCATATCTTTTGACTCTAAGAAGTCACTTAAAGTCAATTTCAGTAATCCTTGAAGCCTAATTTGAATATGAATTGCCCCCTTCAATTCCAAAGTAGATATATGATTGCATATCTTGTTATAAGGTTTTGACTGTCATGACGGTAGCATTTCAAGAATGCTAGCCAAGTTTGATATTCTAAAGTGAATTAATCATCATTATTGTTGTGTGATGGGTCTGAAACTTAACCTGTGATTCTTGATTGATTTCAGTGAATGGAAGTGTTGCATTTGAGAGGCTGTGTGGGTTCCAGAGTAGATGTGCTTGATGATGGATTGTGATTCCTAGTTTTTGTGATGTTATGGTTGTGTATGATTAGATTTTAGAGGATTGGTTTGGCCATTTGGTAGTTGTATCTTTTTAATGTCTGCCCATTTCCAACTCAATCTCTTATCTTTTTTTATATTTAATGCCATGTTTTTTTCTCTATGTTCTTCTGTTCATCTGGATTAATATTAAGTGTGATAGAAATATTTGTTGTTCATATAGTTCTTGTAATTTTCTACTTAAAAGTACATGTGCGTATGTATATGCACACATATATATATGATAACTCATTCTTCGTTCTTGTTCTTTTTGAAATTTGAATCATGGAAACATTGGTGTTGATGATGTAAAAGTTACCCAAGTTTTACTCCCATCAACTAGCCAAATCAAACACATGGCTGTTTAGAATGTGAAAAATCAATATCACACAACCTGATGACAATGTCTGGGTCCTAGGTTGATTGTGGGGACTTGACATACAGCTCATGACACCAGCAAGAATGTCAACAAGAAGTCATCTTAGTTTACTAGAAAGATGTATTAAAAGGTTTGTAACACAATGATACCAAGGTGTTTAAATATTCCCAAGTTGTGAGAGTTCGCCTTGTTACAGGTAAAAATGGTGTATTTAGAATTAAATTTAGTGAATGTGTGAGTTTGTTATTAAAAAGAGTAACCGGAAAGATCTAACAGCGGTAGCAAAAGAAGACGGTATTGAGATCTTCATTAAAACATCAAAGGAACTTGCACCCAACAAGGATTGCAACTTGAGCCTGAAATCATACTTAATGTGTATTGCCGTATTGGAGTTCACCACCGGAACCCTAGAAGAAACCATGGTCTTCATCCAAGATATTAGATATCCTACCGCCAAACACTGGACATACTTTTAAGGGACAAGGGCACCCAAGTACAAAACGCAATAGAAGTGGTACTTTACTATTCACTTCCATTGCTTTTTAATAATAGAGTAATAAATAATAATGTGTGTGCTCACACGTATGGGCTCATGGGCTGATCACTGCTGAATCCAAATGTTAACGCCAATTGATAAACAAACGACGGCCGAACAACTTTTATTACCAAATTCAACAAAGTGTCAAAGTCGTAACACAACATCATACAGAAAAAATCTGCATAGCGCAATGATAAACTAGACAAGAGCCTGAGAGTCATACTTAGTTGCTAGCTTGACGCAGCTCAGGTCTGACAAAATCAGCATCAGCAGGCACGGAGATGTCAACTGTGGGTCTCAACTCTGCACAAACTTTGACAGCCTCATGCACTGGATCTTCAAAGAAGTTGCTGATTAGGTCCTGGTTAAGTGGGGCACCATTGTCTACAGCAACTAAAGCCTGTTGGGTAAGAATATAATCAAAGCGGGGAGCCCATTTCCTTGATCCCAGTCTTGCAGTTGTTGAACAGTTATCCACCATAAACGACACACCTCGAGCATGCATGAATGGGTTCAGTGAATCCACCGACTCGATCAAGCTCTCATTGATGATCTCAGAATAAGAATGTCCTTTCTTCCTCAACACCTCAATCTGCCATTTTTTTTTTTCAGATATTTGAATAATAAAGTTAAAAAAAAAAAAAAACTCTAAGCAAGCAGAACACTAACATTAACAACTTATAAGACAAGGCTAAAGGCTCACCTGGGCCATCATTAGTGCAACATAGACACCAGCTGTGAAAGGATATAACGGGCCTAAATCACCTGCAGGTCGGGCAGCCCGAACCCGTTCACCTACTTTCCACATTCGGGTCTGGTCAATCTTGCCCATAGGGAATGCTGGCAAACCCTCTTTTTCCTGGATAATATATATCAAAACATTAATTTCATAAAATTATCAATTATATGGTTATATAACAAAGCAAAAGATACAAAAAAATTACATAAAATCGACGGCCAGCCAACACAACGCTTCTTATCTCACTTCCAGTCGCCACATCCTCATAGCACTCATACAAAATGTCCATACAAGGATAGTAAGATGCACTGTATGCTGTCAAGAACTCCTTTTTCCCTTCTTCTGTCAATGACTCGTATACAGCTTTCATGCCCTGTTTAAGTTGAAGGCTTAGAAAAAAACATGTAATAAACATTATAATGGAAACTAATTTAGCTAAGAAAACAGATCAAAAACCTGAGTCGATATTATCTTTGATATTATGCCAGTAATGCATTCTACGGTGTTTTTGTAAGCCAAATCTTCACTCATACCACCTTCTGTATACCTTCTAAACAAAGACTCCACAATACCATGCACCGCTCCAAGTAAAATACCTAATATTTACCAAAAGAAAAGATAATTATCATACAGAATATGTCAAGACTGCATAGTGGAGTAAGGTAAGTAAAGGCTCACCTCGCTCCCCGAATATATCACTCCTGTACTCCTGCTCAAGTGTAGTGGCGAATGTAAAGGGTGAGCCAAGAGCAACTGACCATGCAAGTGCAACATCAGTGGCTCTACCATCAACATCCTGCACACACATATACATTAAAGTCCTCTATAAATATTTAAAAACTACATGTCATAGCATGTCGGCATATATAAGGAATAAGCATAGATATTAGATAACTAACCTGATGGACAGCAAAACTTGCATTGATTCCGGCTCCATTGACCTCTTTCCCTTGAACATACAGCCTCCTGACAGATGGACCCATTCCTTTGGGACACACAGCAACCACACTTATGTTCTTGGGGAAATCAAGCCCAACTGATTGCAGATGACCAAGAAGGAATCCATGTGAAAGCCCAAGAATGCTGTTTGGCTTCATGTGGGAAAAGATTTTCTCATAGTTATCAGCCTGCAACGACAAATAACATTAAGGTTTTATAAGTACATGTTAAAAGTAACTGAAGCTATTTTTAGAGACTAGACAATGGTCAAAACAGTCGAACCGACTAACCTGAGCTGAATCAGAAATTAAAAGCAGAACCAAGTCACTGCCAGAGATGGTCTCGTATATATCTCCAAGGGTTCCAGTTTCCTCAGTAAAGCCAGCAGCACGAGCCTCGTTAAATGACCTCGACCCCTTTCGTAAGCCAATCTGTTTAATAAAACAAAAACGCAAGAACAGTCAACATTCGCAATCTCCAACTACAATTAACTGAACAACAAGTAAACAGAGAAAAGGCCTTAAATTTACCTTCACAACAATATCAGATTTTGCTTCTGCAAGAGAATCCCTAAGATTTTGTGCTTGAGCAGGACCCTGCAAAACATCCATAATAAAGTTCACTAATATTATAAACTATTGTTCATATGCATGAACCCTAATTTGGAACTAAAAGAATTGATCTACATGTTGCTTTAATCCCAAATGAATCACCAATTGAATCAACATACCATCTAAACAGCCAATAAAAAACTAATCAATCAAATCAATGAGATTACAAACCTGAGAACCCCATCCAATAACACCGATCTGCTTGATACCTTTAAAAGCCTCAGGTAACAAATGAAACAAATCTCTTCCTCCTCTCACAATATACTACTCAAACAACAAACATTACACAAATCAGATACAAACACAACACACAGCTCAACATATACACAAATGAGTCCAATTATAAACCTCATCATGACCAGCAAGGTTAATCTTCTCCTTTTTGAAAACAGAGGTCTCAAAATCAAGAAGCATTGGAGGTTTGGTTATCACTGGCGCTGAGACCATGCGAGCTCCAATAGCAGAACCACAGCCACCATTGGAACGAGCTTTGAGCGATTTGGCTGAGGGTTTAGACGACGGAAGGCCTACGTTAAACCCTAGGGTTTTGGGGGAGATTTTGAGAGAAGGTGATGAAGAGGTGGTAGGGGCCACGGTGGAGAAGGTGGTGGTGGTCGCCGTCGCCATTGCCGGAAAATGTGGTGGAGGAGGGGGGAACGGCGGAGCAAAGGTAGCTGAGGGGTGTGTCAGTAGCCCTAGACCCTAGTTATATGTGGCTTGAGCTAACGTGAGCCGTGGGTCAGTGCGCACGGTATGTGTTTGCGGTTAAGAGGGGAACGAGGGCCGTTGGATGAAGATATGAAATGGTCCCCGGTTTTCAGTTTTGTATTTTGCATTAGTCGCGTCCATCTAGTCTCTTCGAAAGCGGTCTCAAAAACTCGTCATCAAATATCCCTGTCAGAATCTGCTATTAACTGAGATATACTACGTATTTTTGTTTGTTTATTTCTCGTCCACCTACTAAATACAAAAAGACAAATATTGTTGCTAAAACATAACAATTAAATAAATATTTTAGCTTTTGCAACTTAATTAGAAAACTCGAGATGATGGTAGAGTTGCATGCAAGAGCACTAACATTAGGTTTTTCGTCCTCATCTATTATCTATTATAATTAATAAAAAACTATTAATTTTCTAAAAGTAAGATTTATTTTATTATGGTTGCTTTTAGATTTATAGAGAATAAATGTGAATATGAGGAACCTGATTACAAACAACATTACATTATTTTTTTATGGTGTGTATGGGTTTGGTTCACTTTTGACCTTAAACCAAAAATCATATTTCAGTGTTTGAATTTTTAATGTCATTTGGTTTTGGATTTTATTTTGGTTTCGGTTTTTTTTTTTTGGTTTTACTTTTGACCTTCAAATTTTGGGTTGAAAAATTTATACAAAATAACAATTTTCAGCTACAGCCTTTGGTCTCACATCGTTGGTTGTTATTTAGATAAAACAATCTATATATTACTTGACATTTAAATAATTATAATCCATAAAATATAATAACAAACTTAAATAAAACGATTTAAACTACCAATTCAAACAAAAAGTTTGATGTTTTATTATAGAAGCCAATATATTTAATCTCTTTTAGCACAAGATTAGTATATAATGCATAGGCTAATCATATTTATAAGTGTATGAATATGTGTATCAATAAAAAAGTTCAGTTGTATGGTTTCGGTTTGTTTTTTTTTTGTTTTTGTTACAAGCCAAATCAAAATCGAAACGAAACCATTGGTTTTTTTGAAAACATCAACCCATGCCGTCCTTTTTTTATTGCGTTTGGTTCTTTTGTTTCGATTACGTAAATTATTCCGGTCACGATTCAGTTATTTCGGTTTTATTCATACTCTTAGTTGATGGTCACATCCTTTAATACGGTTGTTTAGTGTTTTACACCAATTGCATAGAATTAAAATATGATATCGGTTTGCACATGTTGAAATGTGCTATTATTGTATTAGAATTTAAATTAATTACCCTCTATATGTTAATAGAGGAACTGAATGAACAGTGATATACACGTTTTAATGCGGCTTGTACAATCATTTGTTGCCTCTATATATTACCGCTGATGAAGCGGTGGATTCCCTGGGTTCTTCGCATGTTGTTTCACACACAGAGAGAGGGAAAGTGGGAGAGACTATTTGGGGCTAGATGTGTTGCCTTCCGTCACCGTCGTCGTCGGTGGCGGCTTGGAGGCAGGAGTCGCCGTCGTAATCGTCGTTGTCGGTTATGTCTCTTGGAACCGTCGTCCGTAATATTTTGTAAGCAGCAGAGGTGGGGTTTTAAACACGGCTACCATCACCGTAATATTTTGGAACCCTAGGTGATGATGCTCTGTTCGTGGAGACGGTGGGTTTTGGCCGTTTCATTACGCAAAAAGAAAGAGTGCTAAAGGTTTGGAGGCAGCATTGACATTTTCGTTTAATGGTCGACTTTGCCGCCCGTTTTTTTGAAACCTTGGCGGCGATGGTATGGTTTTGACGATCGTTTGACCTTTTCAATTACGGAGTCAGAGAGAGGTTTAAGGGTTTGGAGGTGGTGGTCTGCTAGTAGTGAATGCAAGTAGTGGTTTTCTAAGGAGATTCATGGCTGGTGTGGTAGAGGGTAGTGATGCATGGCGGTGGATGA
>BJCN01312421.1:0-10438 GCA_018326445.1 Flaveria brownii
ACAACTATTTCTTCTTTCCTTCCATTTCTTTTCTTTTCTCTCCTTAAATGAGACTCGGGAACACAGCGTTAAATCATATAACTTATGTTTGACTTAGAAGTCATTGGAACGATAGCAGAACTTTTCTAAACCACAAGATCAACTGATGTACGTGGTTGGTTTATAGTATAAGAATCAGTTGCTTATACATGTTGTGATATCCATTGATAGGTCTATCTTTATGAATTATCGTTGTTTGGGAGACAAGTTGCACTCATGGTTGTCATGTATATGCTAGGGTGAGATTAAAAGTTTAGTGTTTTCTAGCTATAAAAATGCACTTGAGTCTATTAGTACTAAACAAACAAACATACCTAGTAAAATTTTATTCAATAATAAGGCCTAAAAAAATGAGATAAGGGCCTAACTTTCTTAATCCCTATTTTTTTAAACGGCTAATTGCATCATTGATGGATCATTGGCCCACCCGATCATCTCCATTACTCAAGTACGTAACTTCAGTCCCGAAGACCACCATAGTGAGCACATTTGCTGGAGGTGCTGCACTTCCTGGTGATTTGGATCACTGGCGGGTCACTAACAACATGAATATATATCCCTTATATTCTAGATATACCACTATGGAATCCTTTTTCTCTTAAGCGCATCCCAAATCACTTGACAGGACACATTGTCTTTTTAAAGTCGATGGATATCATACACGACTCTAGGTTCATAACCTTATACTTTTCCATTAATTTGTACCACTTCCTTAGTAAAACCATCATAGCATAAACCAAATTGGTTTAATGTAACTTCACCTTCAGGTCTAGTTTCCTCAATTGCACTTTCCTAAATTTTGTAGTATAACTTAAGAGCTTAAACCACCTTTATCCACCACAACATTGAGCGTGTCCTTTGTTTTTATAGTGCAAAACTACGACACCACTTCTCCATTGATTTGATATCTCTTTTGTTTTGAAGATAATATTGAACAAATTTGTTAACTAGTGAACTCCGTCCTCCATCATACACTTTTACATCTTAAATGGGGATGTTATTCATGCCACTGCCTAAGCTCTTTCTATATTCCTAAAGGCTCTCCTCACTTCTTCTTTAGTGATATCGTGAGATTAACAATTATTTTGTATTCTTTGTTAGGTAATCGAATTATCACTTTCTTCTTAATTACCCTAGCACCATTAAAAAATTGTGAAAATATGTTTGTCATCTCACATAGATGTCCCGACCCTCACCAAAACCTATCCATCTTCATCCTTTATGAACTTCATAAATCTTAGGATTTACAATAAAATGCCCGAGCAACTTGCCAAATCCATTAATAACATGATTTACAATAAAGGTAAGTTGCTAGCTGGCCGGCAGTTCAAAACCATTAATAACATGAAATTAACTTTTCATATAGTTGGTTTTTATTATACGGTATAATTCAATAAAGACGTCAATGATGAGTGAGTGTCATTTTTTGTTATAGGGATATAACCGTATAATCTAATATCCGTTTGTAGATGTGAAAAAAAACACATGCTTGAACATCTAATACCCACATGTAGATGTGAAACCAAACACAAGTGAACAAACTGCTTTGATATAAAACTTTTTCAATACCTAACCAAACTACCAGTTTGTAACTGACTATTCTTGAACTAGTTAAACCCAAACTAAACCAACTAAAACCGGTAAAAAAACCAAACTAAACCGTCACCCTCTCCAAAACCGGTTCCTTACCTCTATCAATCCATCAAAACCAGTTTTGACTTTCGTTGAACCAAACTGAAACCGACCCCGGATTTAGAAAAAGCGCAGTTTAACTTCCCGGTGTTTCCCTCTATTATTCATCTAGCCCCGACCCCGTTCTGGCCCAGCCCATAAACTCAAACGACCCAACCCAAACCAAACGTACAATCCCCCTCTCACCTTCTCAAATCTTCACCAGAAACCAGACGACGGCATCCTCCACCACCACCATTCACTCCACCGCATAACCTCCGGCGGTTCACTATACTCCGGCCACCGTCTCCGGCACCGGAATTTCAACAACTTTTGTCTTCTCTGCTTCAGGTACCTTTCATTTCTCTCTTCTAGGGTTATTAGTTGTCGATTGTTCGAATCTACGTTAGTGCTTGATTTAATGAGCTCTCGTTGCTGTATGTGCTTTCGTTAGTTATTAATTATCATTGCTGTTTGTTGTGGTTTGTGTTAGTGGCTTACACTCTTTCTATAGATTTCTGATTTTTTGTAGAAAAGGGAAAATGATTACATGAAGAGGCGGTCTTTTAGTTATCTGTTTTTAAGAGGAGGTGATTTATGGCTTCTGTTAGTATTGATATGAATTTGTAGGGAGTTTTTATTTTAACTGTGTTAACTGTCAGTGTAGATGGTTTATAATGGATAACTGTAACCGACATTTAACATTAAAGCATAAGAATAAGAATGAAGAGGTTTTTTTTCAAGTATTTAAGTTAGCATTGCGATTGACATGTGTGAAGTATGATTGTTTTATTGAATTTGATGTTCGGAATGTGAAAATCTGAGTGGTTAAAAGTAATGCCCTACTTGTATAAGAAATATTTTGACATTAGAAAATATTTAGTGATGCCTCTACATTTGAGATTTTAAGGATAGAACTTACTGATTATGGTTCAGGTTGTTAGATTATGAAGCCTCTCTGTTGGGTAAGTGTCAGTTGAATGGGATTTGTGGCAAGCTATTGTTGGTCGTTGTTGTTGGGTGATATTAAGTTTAGGGTTTATAAGACAAGCATCATATGTTTATTTCCTTCTGGAAGTTTTGTAATTTTTGCTGTTATAGTTATGCATGCGCTTACTATCTTAATTGGTAATGTGCAGGTATATCTTCTGGAAGTATAGTGTAATTTCTGCTGTTCTAGTTATTGGCTTCTTAGGTACTTGGTAATTGTTAACAAAAACTTAAGAGTCATGCTTATATCCTTATGCGCATCTGCTTTTAGATATTTTAACATATGTATTTTTTTTTGTTCAGGAAATTCAACCTGCAAGTTGGAGTACCTCATGGGACGTGATTCCTTTGATCGCTCAGAATCTCCCGTTAGGAATCACAGGTCTTCACATAGGAGCCCGTCAAGAAGAGAGAGATCTCCTGCTCGCCGCAGGAGTTCATACTCTACAAAATCACCACCTAGAGACAAGCCTTCTAGTCGCACCAAATCCCCAAAACGCCCGAAGTCTCCTATTTCTCGTTCACCACTGAGAGATAGAGATTCAAGCTACACCAAATCTTCCAAACACACACGATCTAGGTCTCCATCAGATCGTTTACCGGTGAAAGAACAACCTTTAGGATCGCCTGGATCTCAATCACCATCACCGAGGAGTAAAAGATTAAAGAATGATCGATCTAATCGTAATGATAAATCAAGTGAAAGAGTAAATGAAAAGAATCACAAAAAAACTAGGTCCCCTGAATCTCGGTCTCCCTCACCACGAACGAGAAGGTTGAGGAGAGCTCAAGCTGATATGGATGATAAAGTGAGTGACAAGGGTACACGTAAGGAGAAGGATTTAGAAAGTGAGAGAAGGGATAGACTGTCTGGAAGGGATGCAGATGACAGTGGGTCCTACAAGTCAAGGCAAGTGGAACATCATAGGACTAGACGCAGATCTCGCTCGCCTCCACGTGATGAGGTGTCTGGTGATATCCATTCCTATAACTGCACCTTCGCTTATTTTTCATGCATGTTATTGTAAATTCTTGAATAAGATTGTTTGTCTAGTGACTGATGCCTGCAATATAGACATGACAACATGGGTGGGTTGGCTTTTTGTGTAATGGGTTAAAATGGGTCTCGTTAAAACGAGTTGTTTTCAGTACATTGCAGAATGTTGCTGGTTAGGAAACACTTCGTCCAACTTTTTTGACTTCACCAATTTATTAGTTTCTCAAATATGTACACACAAGCTGCGCTTACCCTTTGGTGAATTTTGCCCTGTTTTCATTTTGGCTAAGTTTTTTGATTTTACAACTCATGAATAATGTTATTAACTTTTATATTATTTTGTCTTTTCAGGGACATAAATCAAGAGCCGATCATCGGTGAGCACATATCTGAACTCTTTAACTTTACATGGCAGATTAAGTTTTATGCACGAAGCTTTCACTTTGAACCTTGTAGCTTGATAGGAAGCCAATATATCTTATATTGTATATCTATCATCTTAACTTTATTTGCATTCATATCTTTCACTAGACTCCGTGTACCCCGTTCCCCCTGCCATACTTATTGTTGTAGTATTGTGAGTCATTAGACGACATGATTTGAATAATATGACCTTACTGCTACAGGAACTTACGTTCTCTTGTTTAATGAATAGTTAATTTTTTTTTCACAAAGCTAGTTTAGTAACGCCCAACTATACATCAGAAGGCATATGATCATCCATCCATATGTTGGAAGTTAGTTGTAGTTAAACCATCCTGAACCTGTGTTCTGATTATCTTGTTTATTATTTTTACCCTTTTTCATTCTCCTTAAATCAGAGGTATCATTTGAGTACTTCCATATGGCATTTTTGTAACTTCCTCACATTTAGTTCTAGTTGAACCATATTGAATCTTGTGTTCTGATTATCTCTTTTATGATCCTTAATTTTTTCATTCTCTTTAAATCAGAGGTAGCATTTGAGTACTTCAGTACGACATTGTCGTAATTTGCTCACACTTCAGTACCACTTATTTAATTTGATACGGGCTCTGATTAGATGTTGTATAAATGTGATCAGGAATGGCAATGATGATTCAGTTGCACAGATGAAGGCAGCTGAAGAGGCTCTTGAAACCAAGGAAAAGGTGATTCTAGCTTCTTGATAATTGCTTTGGTCAATTAATCATTTATCTTTATTGCAAATAGCCACAGATTAAGCTCGGATAACTCACTATTATATCTTTAAACTCTTAAGCTCAAGATTATATGTTTGAATTTCATTTTAGTATGCATCTTGTCCTTTTCTCATCCGAGGTTGAGCAATAACATGTGCAAATGTGACTATTGAATTATAAATTCTGATCTCTTTTTTATACTGTTAACTTGACTTTTCAACACGGGTTACAGCAAAAGCCATCGTTTGAGTTGTCTGGAAAGCTTGCTGCTGAGACCAATCGGGTAAAAGGTGAGTCTTCTTGCGACTTCCCTCACCTCCATATTTGCTCAGATTTTTCTGTAATTGATAGAAGGTGTAGATTTTGATCTAGAACATGGCAATTTCACGATAACTAATATTAAAGGACTAAAGGGCGTACCTGGTGCTGCAAAGAGCTCCCGCGTTCGCAGGGTCCAGGGAGGGTCCGTCCCATTTAAGGGAAGATGTACGCGGTCTTTCCCCCACATTTTTATGGGGAGGCCGTTTCCACGGATCGAACCTGAGACCTTCGGTCCCTTAGGAACAGCTTTTACCGCTGCGCCAAGGCCCGCCCTCATTAAAACGATCTGCTTTATAAAAACGATCTTATATAATATGTTTCTTTAGAAACACAGTTTTGAAAAAAGTATAATTTATAATTAATGTTCATAAATTTAAGAGTAGATATTTTTGATGGTAGGTGTGACACTATTGTTCACGGAGCCGCCAGATGCAAGGAAACCAGAAATAAGATGGAGACTCTATGTTTTCAAGGGTGGTGAAGTCCTTAATGGTAGGCTTGCACAGTTTTCTAATGTGTTTTCCCCATATAAGTTCAGTATTATGTTTTAAGATATCTTCCCTTGCTTCTTTTAGCCCTCCAAGTGCGTGTTCTAATTGACCTTAACTCAGTTGACCCATTATAAATAAAACATAACTAATTGGACTGTATACATGGGTTGAAATTGCCATAACTTAATCGACTATATACATGGGTTGAAGTTGCCATCTTTATGCTTTACAATGTTTGGTTGGATACTTGACAACTGTTGAAAGGTTTAAATTGGCATATTCTGGCTGGAGTTAGAAGGCATCATGTTTTTGTAGAAAAAATATATAACAGATTGGCCTTTTTTACATTTCAGCTGTTATGACAAAATTCACATCAAATATGTGAAAGAGATAAATGTGACAGTACAACCACATCTTAATAGCAGGTTGACCAATCTGTAATGATTGACAAATAATTTTTTACCCTTTTTTCTTGTGAATATAAAAATTAGATTATTAAATATAATTATGACAACTATATTGTTAAAATACTAATTCAATTTGTTTGAATAATGTTCACTTTGGGTCACTATTGACTGTCTTTTTGTTACTGACCAAGTTTTAAGAGTTTACCCATTTGATTCAAATACATCCTGAATCAACCCACTTCTAGGTAAAAGGGTAGAAATGGCAACTTCAAGTCCAATTTCACTAAATGTTGGTAAATGTTCTTGTGCCAGACTTGTGTGCTTAGTATGCTCTTTTTGTGTTTATTTTTCTATTTTAACAGACCCCTTGTATGTGCATCGGCAAACCTGCTATCTTTTTGGGAGAGAAAGAAGAGTAGCAGACATCCCTACAGATCATCCATCATGCAGCAAACAGCATGCTGTTCTTCAGTATCGGTATAAATATAATATCCATGTGAAATCAGTTGCATTGATCTTTCTGTTAATTGACAAAAATATCTTCATTGGCTTATAATTTCTGTTCGTTCTCAGGCAAGTTGAGAAGGAGCAACCAGATGGCATGTTAAAGAAGGAAGTAAGGTAAACTTTGTTTCACCTCAAAAAGGAATCCTTTGAGCATGAAATTATATATAGTGATATATGTATGTATTCACTTGTTCTCCTCAATTTTAGGCCTTACATAATGGATCTTGGAAGCACAAATGGGACTTTCATAAATGTAAGTGCACATCATGATATTTAATAGAGATGACACTTATGATTGGTGCTTATTTGGGTTAAGAAAGAAATGGATCAAATGGTTTGAATCAAAAGGCTGAAGATCACCCAAATCATTATTAAAACTGAATTATTGTCAGATAGCTGTAATTTGTGCAATTTAATTTTAGCAGGCTAGTTATTTATAAAGTCTAAAAAAATTTGGACAATAAGTGGTTTGGGTCCACCCGATCAGTCTTGATCCGATTGTACCAAGTATACCTGTTCTGACCTATTGCACGGCCCACATCATTTAAAACAGTTTAGATTATTATTGGAGAAGTGTAATCTATTTAAATAAATTTTTTACAAGAAGTGGTTTGGGTCAAACCCTATCTGGACTTGATCCGATCATTACCGAATATACATGTTCTGACCCGTTGGACAACCCACCCTTTTCCACCTCTATTCTTTAAGATGATGCCGGATCTTGGTGTTACTTGTTATGTGATGTAATGTACAATTTTGCAATTGCAGGATAATCGTATTGAACCTGAACGCTATTATGAACTTATGGAAAAAGACACAATTAAGTTCGGCAATAGTAGGTATGCTGTTATGCGCTTTGTTATACTCATCATGTGTGATTATTTCATTTAAAGAACAATTTCTGCTTTTTATTGGCTAGATCGTCTTAAAACAGTTTTGCGTACGTTTATCAGACGGTCGTAAATCAGTTTTGTATACTTTTATCAATCCAGCTGCATGAAGTTTTGCAGTATCTGATTCTTTAATCATGCAAAACGGTGAAGACATGCCTTAGTTTATCTAAAAATGCTAACGATCCCAAAATAATACCACTCGTATTCTTTTATCTTTGTTTCATCTGTCTTATGTTTTTAGAGCATTTTTATGACTTCTCTGTCATAGAACACATGTTCTTTATTATATGAAACATGAAAGTGGTCTTAAAATGGTTTTGCAGCCGGGAATATGTACTTCTGCACGAAAATTCAGCTGGATGATGGTAATATATCGGCACGTTGGGATATAATCATTAGGAGATCTTCTAGGCCTTATACATTAGATCAAGTCTTATATATTTGTTGATGATCAGGCATCTATCATTGTTTCTATCGAATTAGAAGACGATGTTTTGCTCTATAGTTACCTCATTGAGGATGGTGCTTTTGATCTTTTTGAGCACAAGAACCACTTAATTTTCCTGTGTAGACCTTGTGTTGGATTTAGCTGAAGTGTACAACATTTTAACTTTTAAATCAATGTACTTTTGTTTGTTCTTTGCCTTCACAAACTTGTAGTTGTACAAAATTTGAAGTTAACCTACCTATCTTTAAGAAGTTGACCTTCAGTCCAATTTGTTTAGAACTTTGTAGTGTTAAAAATAGACCTTTAGAACCAATTGTTTAATCATTTATACTTGCAATCTTATTTGCTCTTAATACTATATTATTGGTTGCCGAGACTTGAACCCTTAATCTTCTCATGAGGACATGTAATGTTCTACTCACTAGGATGCTACTAGAGAAAGTCACTTTGATACCAAAAGTTTTTGACATTTTATAACGGGGTATACTAATTGTAAGATTGATGAAGACAACTGAAATTATTAGAAAGTACAAACTACATGCCACTCTAGTTAGGCTTAACATTATAATCCTCCATTTAACGCATAGCTAGCAACCCTAACATACAAACATACCAAACAACAAAAGTGCAACTTAATCCTGTTGGGTTTGTGAAGTCTTTGGGTTTGGGCCATGTTTAGTTTTCTTATTAATTAAATAGGTAACCCTAATTAGTCTCTATATATATCCATATCATGTATTGTAATCTTTTGGACTGAGCAAATAAAGAAAACCCTACTTGTAGCCCGTGGACGTAGGTCACACTGACCGAACCATGTTAAATCCTTGTGTCGTTTATTGTTCTATTTCTTCTGCGTGATATTCGTTTGTGCGTGTTCGTGTGTTGGTTCCGCTACGCCGCTTGATTCCTAACAAGTGGTATCAGAGCTTTGGCTCGTTGTACACATGGAAGACACTGAAGAAACGGTCATAGATTGTTGGTTAATTATCTTGGAGATCTTATTTGAAGCTATTTTTGATTACCCGTGCTCGACTGCCAGTTTTTTTTTGGGTTCACATTTGACAAGAAGAAAAAAAAGAAGTTAAGTTGTTTTTTTTGGGATCTACGCACAAACAAAAAAAGGAGAATGATTTCAATTGGGTTTTGAAAGAAAGCAAATCAGATTGCTTTTTTGTTGACTTTGTTGATAAGAAAGGCTCATTCTATTTTGGGTGATTATTCCGATCAATAAGAAAAAAAGGAAAGAAAACAATATTGTTTTTTTTGTGATTGTTTGATTGGTTTTGATCGAGATCAAATACCGGGTTAAAACTCTTTGAAACCGTCGATTAGGGTTTGGTAAAGAACTCTTGGATTCGTCGGGCAAAGGTTAGGGTTTTGTGTTTCAAGTTATTTTTTTAACTGACGGATTATTATCAACGTTTTCTGGAGAACCGTGTTTTGTGAAAGAAAAGTATATTCGGGTTTGGATTTGTCTGCAAAGTTTTTTTTTGTAGGAGCAAATCGGTCATTGACTTTGTTCAGTAGAACAATCGTCAAGTTCAGGCCCGTGCCATTGTTGTGTCTGTTCACTGTTTCGATTTGCTTCTTGTTTGCTGTTTAAGATGGCTGAAGACGGGAAGGTTGTGATCGAGAAATTTAACGGTTCTGATTTTAGTTGGTGGAAAATGCAAGTAGAAGCATTGTTATGTCAAAAGGACTTGGATATGGTACTAGAAGAAAAACCTGCGAAAATAGAACATGCTGATTGGGAATCAAAGGACAAGAAGGCTCGTGCGGTTATTACATTGGCTTTGACGAAAAATGTTGCTTTTAATGTCATTAAGGAAACCACGGCTCGTGGTATGATGACTGCCTTGTCAAATATGTATGAGAAACAGTTTACAACGAATAAGGTGTTCTTGATTCGGAAGCTGGTAAACACAAGGATGAAAGAAGGAAGCTCAGTGATTGCTCACATTAACAATCTCAATACAATATTAACAAGACTTGTATCTGTTGGAATTAAGTTTGATGATGAAGTTTAGGCTCTACTGCCGTTGTCGTCTCTGCCTGATAGTTGGTCTGGAACTGTGACTGCAATTTCAAGTTCTGTGGGGACTAAGGGTTTCACTCTTAATGGTATTCTAGATCTAGTTATGGGTGAAGAAGTCAGACGAAGGAACTCGGGTGAGTCATCTAATAGTGAACTACTAAATGTTGGCAGGGGTCGGGGTAATAACAGGAACAGTGGGAGTCGGGGAAGAAGTTTATCTAAAACTAGGAAGAATATGAAGTGTTGAAGCTGCAATGAGGTGGGACATGTTAAGAGTCAATGTCCGAATAAGAAAGAATTGAACACTGCTACTGGGGATGTTTCTGATGATGATGCATTGATACTCAGTGTGGAAAATAGTGTGGACTCTTGGGTCATGGATTCAGGGCTTTGTTTCACGCCATGGACAACGGGGAAACGATGGTGAATCTGAAATATGGTGATTTTGGAAAGGTACGATTAGCCAATGACGAGATACT
>BJCN01312439.1:6688-19420 GCA_018326445.1 Flaveria brownii
TATTTGTAAGAGTTATGCAATTAACCTATTAATTTTATATAACCCTTACACTCTCTCTTATTATTTGATGACATTTGATTAAAACAAATAACATTACAAAATGGACAAAATATCGCAATAAGTTTTTCCATCTCACATGCAATTTTATTTAGAAAACCTATTTTCTAAATTGGTGTAAATATTTAATTACATGATCATATCATCAATTAAATATTGATTGGTGTTTGCTAAGCTTTTTTTTGGGTATGACCCGACTTGGATCATGACGTACTAACCACATCAATAATCTATGTATCTTGGGCATATGGAATCCAACATGATTGCCACGGGTTGCTCTACATAATTGAGCCGTTCATCCACCTCGATATCCTGTAGTGGGACAATCATATCTTCATCGGCTAAACACTTACTCAGATGAGATACATGGAATGTCGGATGAATTCGGAAAGGTCCTACATATCCCCGCTCAATTTACCTCGCTATCTGAACCGAATAATTCCCTTCCAAGGTGAGACCTTCAACATAACACGGTCGCCCACCTTGAATTCGATCGGTCTACGCCTCTTGTCGGCATACGACTTCTGTCTATCTTTTGCTGCCTTCATAAAGGCTTTAATCTTTTCTAACTTTTCAACCGTAGCCTCGATCACCTCGATACCTCCCAACTCTTTCTGCCCGATGTCTCTCCAACATATAGGCGTCCTACACCTTCTACCATATAGCATCTCATAAGGAGGCATACCAATGTTGGCATGATAACTATAGTTGTATGAGAATTCAGCTAACAGTAAGTGATCATCCCAACTCTCTCCAAAATCGATCACGCATGCCCGAAGCATATCCTTGAGCATCTTGATCATCCTCTCAGACTGACCGTCTGTCTGAGAGTGAAAAGTCGTGCTACTATGTACTCTCATTTGCATGAATCATGAAATCTCTTCCAAAACTTTAATGTGAATCGGGTGTCATGATGCGACACGATAGACACTGGTACACCATGATGAGCTACAATCTCCTTGATGAACAGATCCGCCAGTCTCTCGGATGAATATGTTTTGTGGAACGGTAAGAAGTATGCACTCTTGGTTAGACTATCAACTATCACCCAAATGGTATCGCACCCCCTCGCTTTATGACGGAGCTTAGTAATGAAGTCCATGGTGATATGTTCCCACTTCCACTCGGGTATGTCCAATGGTTGGATCTTCCCGTATGGCTTCTGATGCTCTGCCTTCACTTGCAAAAAAGTAAGGCACTTACTTACATACTCCATGATATTGCGTTTCATTCCCGACCATCAATAATATTTCTTAATATCCTGATACATCTTTGTGGTACCGGGATGAATCGAGTATCGAGTCTTATGAGCTTCATCCATGATTCACCCCCGTAGGTCTTCGTAACGAGGGATCCACATTCGTCCGAAGCGGGTCCTAACTACGTGGGTATTTTTCCCAAATCCATGACTAGACCTCTCATTCTTTCGGAGTTAAGGCGATCTTCTTTCAACGCCTCTTCTTGAAATTCTTTCACCTCTGTCATCACATCAGTGGTCATAACCAACTGATAAGCCTTCACCCAAATCGGCTCGGGTCTCTCCTTTCGGCTAAGGGCATCGGCCACAATGTTGGCCTTACCCGGATGATAATGGATCTCACAGTCATAATCTTTTATGAGCTATAACCACCTCCTCTGTCTCATGTTAAAATCCTTTTGCTCAAAGAAATACTTTAAGCTCTTATGGTCCGTGAAGATGGTGCACTTCGTCCCGTATAAGTAGTGTCGCCAAATCTTCAATGCGAAGACCACAGCCGCTAGCTCCTAGTTATTGGTTGGATAACTAACTTCGTGGGTTTTCAGCTGTCGGGACGCATAGGCAATTACCCTTCCTCGTTGAATCAGTACGGAACCTACTCCCGAATAGGAGGCATCCAAATATACCATTATGTCTTCATTCCTTTCGGGTAATATCAAGACAGGAGCTTGAGTCAATCTCGTCTTCAACTCCTCGAAAGCATTCTCTTACATTCACCATATGAACTTCATGTCTTTACATGTTAACTTAGTCAACAGAGAAGCTATCTTGTAGAAGTCTTGGATAAATCTCCTGTAATAACCCGCCAATCCCAAGAAACTGCGGATCTAGGATAACGTCTTTGGAGACTTCCATTGCATCACTGCCTCAACCTTTCCCGGATCCACCATAATTCCTTCAACATTAACAACATGTCCCAAAAACTGAACCTCACGTAACCAAAAAGCACACTTAGAAAATTTAGCATACAACTTCTCTTTTCTAAGTGTCTCCAACACATCGCGTATATGGCCGACATGTTCTTCCTCACTTCTCGAGTAAATCAGGATATCATCAATAAACACAATCACTGATTTATCTAACATTGGCCGACACACTCGGTTCATCAAATCCATAAAGGCAGCTGGCGTGTTAGTTAGACCAAAAGACATGACGAGAAACTCGTAGTGTCCATAACACGTGCGAAAAGCTATCTTAGGAATATCCTGCTCCTTCACCTTTAACTGATGGTAACTAGATCGAAGATCTATCCTTGAGAACCAGCTGGCACCTTGGATCCGATCAAACAAGTCATCAATCCTCAGTAACAGATACCGGCTCCGTCAACTTATTCAACTCTCGGTAGTCGATGCACATCCACATACTACCGTCTTTCTTCTTCACGAATAAGACTGGATCACCCCATGAAAATATAATCAGTCGAATAAACCCCTTATCCAACAGCTCTTGCAACTGAGCAATTAATTCATTCATCTTTGATGAAGCTAAACGATATGGCGCCTTAGCAACAGGTTAGGCACCGGGTATCAAATCAATCTGAAACTCAATCTCGCGATCTGGTGGCACACTTGGCAAGTCTTCTGGGAACATGTTCGGAAAGTCACGCACAACCGCCACATCAGACAATTATGTTACTGACGCATCCACGTCTTTCATGTAGGCCAGGTAGACACTACATCCACGTCTCATGTACTTACCTGCCACTGCCATCGAAATCACCTTTGGAACCGTAGTGACGCGATGGACGTCAATCGTCACCGAACTTCCAACGGTCACAATTAATCGAATCATCTTCTTACGACCCCATGATATTTTCCTTGTAGGCTGCTAACCAATCCATCCCTAGTACTACATCGAATCCACCTAGAGGCATCACATGTAACTTAGCAAAAAACCTATGACCTTCTAGTTCTATTGCACAGTCCTCTATCATATCAGTATTTCTAGTAGACTTACAAATAGCAGTTTCTACATCGAATAGCTCATCAATACTTCTACAACTAACATGCAATTTAGCACAGAAAGAAGTATTCTACATAAAACTCATACTAGCACCAAAATCAAATAACATAGAGGCACAAGTTTGGTTTACTAGAAACATACCTGACACGACATCCGGGTCTACTTTGGCCTCCTCTATGGTCATCGTGAAGGCTCTAGCACTTGCCCTCTGTCCTCCTTCTTCCGGCTTCATCATTCCAGAACCCTCAACTCGTGGCTTCTTGCAGTCCTTGCTCCCATGGCCTTCCTCACCATAATTATAACACCGTATAACCCCACACATCTTCTCCACATGACCGGGCTTTCCACACTTGAAGCACACATTCTTTCCCCACTTACATTCGCCCATGTGCTCCCTTCTACATCTACCTCACCTTTTTATTCCCGAGCTTGATGACAACATCCTACGGTCATCCACCTTTATCCTCTTGTTGTTTGGAGTGAAACCACCACTTCTAAACCCTTTACCACTCCAGTCCTTATCACCACCACCTATCTTCTTCACCTCAACTACCGCCACCACTCTCTCATCGTATAACCTCCCAGCTAGATCCACAACCGACCTAAAAGTGCTTGGTCTGGCAGCAATCAAATACCTGCGAATATTAGCCGGGAATCCCTATACATACTTCTTAATCTTCCTCGACACCAGCGTCACCTGATCCGGTATCAGCCTCGCCATCTCATTGAACTTGGTGGTGTATTACTGGTGTGTTATGGTGTCAGCCTCTAGCTGTTGGAACTCCCTCTCTATCTTATCGAGTTCCTAGTGAGGATAGAATTCCTCAATTACTAGCTTCCTTAACTCTCCCCATCTTATCCTCCCGATAGGCCTGCTGCCCTCGGCTTGGACAATATTGTCCCACCAACATAAAGCCGAGTCAACAAATGAGTGAGTGGCAAACTTCACCTTCTGATCCTCCCTGCACTCACTAATCTCCAATACTGCCTCCATCTCCCTCACCCACCGGTGAGCAGCAGCAACATTGTCGTTCCCATCGAATGTTGGGGGCTTGCATCTAGTAAATGCCCTATAATTATAGCCCCATGCAGTTTCCTTCACTACTTCCTCCTGCTCCTCACTCGAGACAACCGTATTGGTCTCCGATCGTTCTCTTTCTTCTCTTCCAGTGGTCCTCCTCCTTTCTTTCTTCTTATCCTCCCTTACGGCCTTAATAACTTCGGTCACCACAGATGGTAAGATCATCTGCATAACTTGGTGCACTTCCTCTACTACCGCCTCTTTTATCAAGGCCCTTAAGTTTGCACTCTTATCACCACCTTCCTAGTGATGCATCTCAGGCTCTTCATGGGCTCTCTCAGTAGTCTTAACCCTATTCCTCGTAACACGTGGTTCAGCACCACGTCCACCATCTACTCCACCCCTAGAGGCCTTAGATGATCTACCTCCAACCATTATCTAATCAATATAAGATTCAAACACTAACACGGTCATTCACGGTAATAGCTCAGTTTATGTTCAGTATAGTAAGTCCCTAATTACAGTGGCCTGTTGTGATTAGCCACTTACTTTACTTTTCACACCCTAAGCATTTCCTATCCTGACTACATAATATCTAAATCTACTATAAGCACATAATCAAATAGGAGACGCACATAACTTCAATTTTCGTTGGAAAAAGAAATACCTGATGGCCCGTAGCTACTCGGGCTGGCATCCCTTTCCTTTAGTCCCATTCTCAGTTTAAGATTAGGTTTATGAAAATATTTTACCCAATTCACTTAAACTTTATCTCTAATACCAACTTGTAAGGCCCCGTTCCCGAAGACCTCACAGTTGGACAATCATCGCATCATTACATATATAGTTCATAATTCATAAAATAAGCAGTGGAAGTAAGTTAACAAAATCCATTCTTTTCATTGATAAATACTGTTGTTAAGCAATTCAGCGTTGTTAACTTACAAAAGCATCATTCATTTGTATTACAAAACAACAATATTATTATGTGTGAATGGATGCCAGTCTTACCCTTCCGAGTAGCCTCCCATGTGCCATCCTCAGCAACATTACCTGCCAACTAAAAACGCATAAAAGTCAGCGTTGCTGAGTGAGTTCTAGTTTTAAAGTATTGAAATACTTTTTACAGTTTATATACGATAATACTCTTTCTTAAAAAAATACTTTCTTTACTTTCGTACATGAGCATTCATCGTACATATAACAAGGTATAACTTATTCATCATTCATTGTCTCACGTATTTTTTCGTTTCATACTTTATCATTATCTTCCGTATTCGTTCATTTCGTACTTTATGATTATCTAACGTATTCGTTTGTTTCGTACATTATCATTAATTTTCACTTTTTCTATATCCTGTCAAAACTTTACCCTTATAATGGCCCCAAGCCACCACTCCGAGCACAAAGCCTCATCATTTCCTGGCATAAAGCCACATCATATCCAAGCACAAAGCATCATCATATCCAGGCACAAAGCCTTATCATTTCCAGGGTAAAGTGAAAAGGATCCCATTTCGTACTATGGTCAATCACCAAGACTGATCCCCCATGTGTGAACCCTCATGGGTTAGCCAAAATTGCACGCTATAATACACACAGTTGAGCTAACAACTCTCATGAGTTGTGACCTCCTTTCATTCTGCTTGCAAGCCTTTTCTTTCGTTCGTTCTTTATGTTCCAGTTTCATTATCATTAATCTTATCTCTTTCTTTAATGATAATACTTTACGTTTATGATTATAAACACACTACGTAAAGTCACACGTCAATATAAATAAGGAACATAAGAACAGATAATAACCATGCATAAAATAGGCACATATAAGCCTTAAGTCAAACTAGGGTCAAAACCTTAAAATTCTGATCTTTCTAAAAATCTCAGAAAATT
This sequence comes from Flaveria brownii, assembly GCA_018326445.1. NCBI lineage: Eukaryota > Viridiplantae > Streptophyta > Magnoliopsida > Asterales > Asteraceae > Flaveria > Flaveria brownii. Next base: position 12,877 of record BJCN01312439.1, read on the forward strand.
TCTAAGTGTTCTAGGCGTTTTAACACTATGCAGGCGCACGAGGTCTGTTTAGGCGTTTCAGCACTATTTGGGCGCATGGACTTAACACTTAGGCATTTTCGGCCTAATTTTGGGCTTTTCTACTATTCAGGCGCATGAGCCTATACTTAGGCGCCTGGGTAAAAAGTTGGGCGCATGAACACTATTGGGGCACATGACCCCAATACTAAGGCATCTGGCCAAGTACTCTAGGCGTATGAACTACTGTTCAGGCGCATGGGGTACACTTACTCATTCTAGTGCATAAAATTGGGCGCATGGGGTACTGTTTGGGTGCATCAGCCCTACTTAGACTTCTTAAGTCAATTTTCTAGGGGCATGCACCCTATTTGGGCGCATGACCTCACTTAATATGTTCTAAGGCAAATTACCTAAGCACAAGGGCCCTGTTTGGACGTATGACCATCTACTTACATGTTTCTAAGTTGTTTTTCCATCCCAAACATCATATTAACCTGTTCTAAGCTTGTTACACCCATTCTAAACATCAACAAAGCATAAACAACCATAAATCATCAACATACATGCATAAATACTTATAGGCATACATACAACTTTTGTAAAAATCATTTATATGCATTTTTAGCCCCAAATAATTTATGAAACAAGTAAAAGATGGGGTCTAGAACTCACCTTTTCTGCTTCCAAGCTCAACTCCTTCAAATTCAAAGTTTCAAATATTTCTAACACCTAGTTATGTCAAAAACATCCAACCGAACACATATACACACATAAGAACACATAGAACTCGGTTACATGGTCAACACCCATCAAAACCGAACCAAATTTACAAAAATTACTTACCTGAGGCAAAAACAGCTACTTTCTCTCTCTAAAAACCGAAGAAATCTGCTCTTCTTCTTCTTCTTCTCTTTTGGTCGACAAAATAGCAGTTGGTACGTATACATGGGCAGCCATAAAGTATTATTAAAATTATGGAGTTTTGTTCTTTTTGCACTTTAGCCCCTCTACTTTGGCTTATTTTCCTTTCTTTCAAGATACTTTCTCTTTTTTTCTTATTATTTTTCTATCTTTTATTTTTACAAAAGTTCCGGGCGTTACAGCAAGGGGATCTCCTTCAAGATTCGTCCCTCCCAAAATAAAGAAGGAAAAGGGCTTAAAGGGATCCTGATGCGTGTTATAGGCATGACAGAATCAGTCATGAACATAACGCATAGAAAAATGCACCTGAAGCATGTTATGGTCATGACAGAATTAGTCATGACCAGAACAACCTCTAAACTTCCAAAATCATCATGCATTTCTTGTTTTACTTTTGAAATCATCAATCAACCATCCAAAACTACAAAATCTAAATTAATCACAATTAATTATAGATAAATATGAATTTGTAACAATAAACACTTAAGATGAGAAAAGATATGCATTATTAACAAGTATATTTATTCACATATCAGTTGTTCAACCACTTGAAGCATATAAAGATACTTACTGCCCCAAAGAAAAGGGCCAAGAAGTACTTGGTCTAGAAGTACCATTTTTAAGTGCGATCGGTGCACTTATGAACGTTGCGAATAACAATAGACCTGATATTGCATTCTCTATACATGTGCTAGCGAGATATAGTTTGAACCCAACTCATAGACACTAGAATTGTCACATCCCTCAAAATCCACATGCGGGGTTATACCGCGAGGCGTGTGAACAAACCTGGATCCCAGTCATTAGTTACTCAGAACGACTCTATATGCAACGTATAAAATGAACCAGAGTTTGTAACTTTAAAACATTTGTGGAAGCGTTTTATAAATAAGTTAAACTCAAAGTACTGAAAATGCAAATTAGCAAAACACGTGCCAAACCATATAGTAACCATAGTAAACAATTCAAAATACTAATTTATCAATTTTAAGAATGCCCATGAGACCCGCGCGTGCTCCTACGGCTACAGTCAACCTCGACCTGAGAATAGCATACTAAAAGTGTCAACATAATGGTTGGTGAGTTCAAGAGTTTGCGTTTAGCATAAACAGTAACAGTTAAATAAACATAAGTAATATGCTGAAACAGAAAGCTAGTCTAGTTTCACAAGTAGCAAGTAAAGTGATTTCACGATTGAAGCTGACATGTGTTTCTTTTGTTTTCCTCCCATCAAAACCTACCAAGTTGTGATGGTGTTTGTGTTTTGGACAATATTACACCCATTTGATCTCGAGTCGCATTGGTGGGGCTTGTCAGGCGCAGTAGTACTACTTAACATTTCCTGCTAGTTACAGTATTAATGATCCAGAAGTGTGAGGACTTTCATGGTAATTCTACACTACCTTATACTAGTACAACTTATCTATAAAATAGTTTGTAAAAGAAATAGTACATCATCTCCCCCAGAAAGGAAGTAAGTAAACAGTGGGGGATGAACTCACCTGCTATGCACACGAGCAATGATAAAAGCTAAGAGTGAGTGGAAAGACAACCTTCAGAGGTTACCCAGAACACGCAAGTACATAAGTACATGTACACAGAATCTTTAACAACCCTAAGTGCTCTATAGCACTTTGCCATAAGGTTTTGGAAAACAAGATACATTAGACCCAGTTAACCCGTTTGGCCCATTGGTTACATATCAAATTAAGTTCTTGTTTGATCATGTATAGAAATTAATCATTCAACATACCATTCCAGATTACTATGCAAGTTATTCTCATAAGTCACATTGTAAAACATAAGACTTATCACACTTTTCATGCTAATCCAGGTTATCATACAACATAACATGTACACTTGCACATTCTTCAAGAAAACTAGATTTTTTCAAATGTTTCATCAACCATCCAATTAAAAAAATTAACATATTCCAACACATTAGATATCATTAATAAACATTCTAAAATGATCCTAGCATCATAAACATGCCTAACTCACAATATCCAATGATCTTCCAAATTAAAGTTTTCCTTCTGGGAAGGTAACACCCAAACTCAACCTAACACCCAATTCACACTTTCCAACACATTTGACATCTTTCATGGGTAATATAGCATGCTCATAACATCATGATTATCATCAATTCATAAAATTTAACAAAGTTTCCCTTTTGGGAAGGTAACATCCAAAACCCAACATTCATCAATTTCAATGCAAATTCATCAATAACATATCCTATCTAGTTCATAGCAATCATGAGCATCCATCAAACATTTACAATTCATCCAAACACAAATCTTCATGAATAAAAGTTTCCACTTTTGTCAATGTATGAACTAGACTACCTAAATCGTGGATTTCTTGCATCATCAACATAGATTAGCACTCATACAAGATCACTAAGAGCATTACGTCATCAATCCATCATCAATTCATCAATTCCGTGTATAAAAGTTTCTATTATTAATAAGGTATGAGCTACACATCAAAATCATGGAGTTCTTGCACAATCAACATAGATGATCATTCATATAACCTAACTAACATCATATCATTATCAAATCATCATCAATTCCGTCCTTTCTTATGATTTTCAAATTAGGATTCATCATACACCAAGAACAATAAAAACAACAAAAATCTAACCTTTTAAACGTGTCGTAATCAAGATTGGAACTTGCTAACACTTTGGAACCACTTGGAACTAATCAAAATCAAATCATTCTTGTTGTTCTTGATCAAATTCGCAAAGGATGAGAGGGGGATGGGGTTCGGCCGTTATCACGTAAAATTCACAAATAATATTTTTATAGACATAAACCCTCTTGTTTATATTTTATAGAACTAATATTTTTAAACACTTTTTAAATAGTTTTAACTACAAAATACAAATATTATTAATGAATAATAATAATCATATACATTTCTCAATTAATCACAAAACACATGAAATATATTACACGTAGTCACGTTATCACGTAAAATTCACAAATAATACTTAAACGTTATAGATCACATAACTACAAATTAATAAAAAACATTATTAATTAAGTTATTATTTGATAATCATTGTTAGATGTTATTAAGTCACCAACGTTCAACTATAACTAGTATGTGTTCACGACACGTGTATGCAAGACCTAACGGAACTAACGAAACTAACGAAGTTTGATAACGGAAAATTACCGGATACCACAAGAATGGAATAAATCATCTATATAGGTATATTTTTCTGGACACGAGACTTAGATCTCTTCTACCCGAAAGATAAAAATACAAGATTTTTGGTATGTTGATGATGGATATCTAATAGATCTAGATAAGGCAATATCTCGGATAGGTAATGCATTTACAAACGGCACTTCAACAATTTCTTGGAGGTTGACAAAGCAAACACCTACAGCAACATCATTAAATTTTCGAGTTAATAGCACTATATGATGCTAATCAAGAATGCATATGGTTGAGATCGATGATGAATCCCATACAAGAAGCATGTAGTTTAGAAGTAATCAAGAAAGAGCCAACGATTATTTATGAGGACAATAGCTGCTTGTATAACTCAAATCAGAGAAGGCTACATCAATGGTGCCTGAATGAAGCAGATCTGACCGAAGTTCTTTTCAACACATGACTAGTAGAAAAAAGGGGAAATCGATGTTCGTTAGATCAAGTCAAATAAATTCTAGGTAACCTATTTATAAAATCTCTTCCTAGAAGCAACTTCGAGCATTTATCATAAAAGATTATGCTATGTGGATTTAAAGATGTTAATTAAATTAAGGAGGAGCATTATACACTCTGTACTCTTTCTTCGTTGACTACCTTTGGTCTCATTGAGTTTTCTTAGTAAAGTTTTTAATGAGACATCATAAGTGATCATTAACATCAGTAATTTTGTTGGTCCTGAAGTACCTAGTTAACATATTCTAAAGTATGTGGTTAACAGTGCATAATGAATAACCACTGTTTAGTATACGGTAATAGAGTGAAAAAGGAATGGAATGAATGAGAAAATTCAAAGGATGAGAAAATAAAATGAATAATTACATTCTATTATGCTATTTGGTTCCCCTTTAAAAATGACATGAATCATAACATTGTTTTGTTTGTTAGGTAGGAAAAGACGAAAGAATAAAATGTAAAAATTATTATGGTGGTGATGACTGGTGGTGGGGTTGGCGGTTGGTGGGGTGGGCGGTGGTAGTTCCAGTGGTTATGGGCGACAGCGGTTGGCAATGATAGATGGTGGTGTTGGCCGTGCCTGGTGGTGCTAGCCGGTGACAATCGGTCTTGGTGGTCGGTAGTGGTTGTTGTGGTGTCGCATCCCGGCGTAAAATGCTTAGGTATGACTTCTCGGCTCAAAACACATTGATTATAATATCATACAATTTTTCACAATATAATTAAACATAACGTTTTTAATAATATATATTTCATAGGATTGTATATAAAAAATTTAGTCTAATATCTAGACTTATACTTGTAACCCTACTTCAAAATACATGTCTTCATAGTTTCATTATGACTTTAGTTAGTAGTGGACGTGAACATCCATAAACAGGTTGAAGTCTGATGGATCTACTGACACCTAAATGCACAGCTGTCCTATGTAACCAAACCAGTTATCGAACAGATTGAACGTATACATGAAACTATAAAACATGTTGAATACCTGAAAAAGACATACTCAAACAATCAACATAAAGTTGGTGAGAACATAGTTTTTTCAAATAACGTGATATCATTTTAAATAAACTCACAACCAAGCCTACTTATATGCCAAAGATTTATAACTATCAGATATATATCATAGAATCAAATAATATAACATCACAACTCTTATTTGTCAGATGCAGGATTGAATATTCGTAAGTAGCACTACCAATATTATTTGACGGTTCCTCATTTGAATTAATGGTTGTGTCAAAATGACAGTAACTTATCAAAATTTTGCATCAATTTCAGTAACAATAGTATGCTTTTTTTCCCTAAAAAGTTATTAAATTAAAAAGGGGCTATGTTACTCACCTTCCTTCCCGTAACAATTCAGTATTTCCTAAAAAAATTTGTTAGAAATAAATCTTATTTATTTAAAATTTTCAGCATCTATAATAATAATCAAATCAAAATTTCAAGAAAGTAGCTATAAATGTCTAAAAGTTACCAAAAATTTCAAGCAGTAAATTTACAAAACCTAATTTATCCCATAAAAATTGAAGTCAATATCTTAGTACAGGTGATTTGTTAGAATTTTTACAAATTTTACAATAATTTGCAGAAATAACTATATACATCCAAAAATCCTGGAATTTTCACGTACTGTTTTATTTTTTATGTCATAATTTATGTAAAAGTTTCATGATTTTTCTGACTGTTTTATTATTTCTTTTGATTTTCTTTTCCTTACTTCTTCTAAAATATAAAACTTTGTCATTCTTGTGAATTATTCATGTAACACCCGAAACTTTTGATTAGACAAAAAAAAATAATAATAAGAAAAGAAAAGAAAGTATCATGAAAGGAATGAGAAAGGAATAAAAGTAGAGGGGGGTTTTGTGTAAAAAGGTATAAAGAAAAGATAAATATCTGATATACATAGGGATGGCTGCCCACTCTT
>BJCN01312440.1:0-14916 GCA_018326445.1 Flaveria brownii
ACCACCGAGTGAGGTTGAACATCAAACTCCCAGTCACGAGTAAGAGGTAGAGGAGGTGCAGCAGCTGCGTAGGGAATTCCCCGAGCGGGTTTGAGCATAGATACGTGGAAGACAGGATGTATACGTGAATCTGGTGGAAGCTCTAACTCATAAGCCACTGTACCCACTTTCCGACGGATCTTGTAAGGCCCAAAAAACCGGGGTGCCAGCTTCTCAAATCGGCGTGTAGCTAGACTGCGTTGGCGGTAAGGCTGAATTTTAAGAAATACCAAGTCACCGACCTGAAAGGATAAATCACGACGTTTCTGACCAGCTTGGGAACGCATGCGGGTCTGTGCTTTCAGTAGGTTGGCTTTCAGCTGCTTCAGCATATCATCTCTATCAATTAATTGAGCCTCCAATTCAGCATTGTTTGTTTCCCCTACTACATATGGATGTAATGGAGGCGGCTCTCGACCATAGACTGTGAAAAAAAGGGTAGTACAGGTAGCTGAGTGATAGCTGGTGTTGTAGGAATACTCCGCCCATGGAAGGTACGAGCTCCATTTAGTCGGCTGCTCATGTGCAAAGCAGCGTAGATAGGCCTCTAAGCAGCGTAGATAGGCCTCTAAGCAGCGGTTGAGCACCTCGGTTTGACCGTCTGTTTGGGGGTGATAACTGGTGCTCATTTTGAGTTTGGTCTGACTGAGACGAAACAATTCCTGCCAAAAATTGCTCAAAAAGATAGCATCACGGTCAGTAACTATGGAACGAGGAATACCGTGTAACCGGACGATGTCCTTGCAAAAAACTTGAGCCACCGTTTTTGCGGAGAATGGGCGAGACAATGGTAGAAAGTGGGCGTATTTGCTCAAGCGATCCACGACTACCAAGATGGTGTCAATCTTGTTTGAAGGAGGAAGGCCAATAATAAAATCCATAGAGAGGTCTTCCCAAATGCGATCAGGAACAGGCAGGGGCTGAAGCAATCCGGCCGGAGATAAAGTCTCATATTTATGTCGTTGACAAGTCAAACAAGCCTGCACAAAGGAGCGAACGTCTCGCGCAAGTTTGGGCCAGAAAAAATGAGCAGAAACTCACTTCATTGTCTTGAGAAAACCCCCATGTCCCGCCATGGGAACTGTATGGGCTTCGTGAAGGATGCGTGATCGGAGGTCTGAATGGTCCGGAATCACGAGTCGACCCTTGAAAAAAAGTGCTTGGCCCACTATAGAGTAACCAGGAACTGAAACAAGGTCTTGGGCCAATGAGGATAAAATGTTGCTGGTATACGGTTCCACCAATAATCCTGCATAAACATCCGAAATGTCTGGGCAATAGGGGATGGTTAAAGTGAGGAGCTTTGCCTGATTCGGTCGTCTGGATAAGGCGTCGGCACCTTTATTTTCTTTGCCCGGTCGATAGAGGATGGAAAAATCATATGGCATCAGCTTTAAGAGTAACCGTTGCTGTTCGGAAGTGGTCACGCGTTGTTCCAGCAGAAATTTCAAAGTGAAGTGATCTGTACGAATAAAGAATTGTCGACCAAGCAAGTAATGGCTCCATTTTTGGACAACCAAAACTAAAGCTAACAACTCCCGATCATACGCCGACTTGAAGCGGGTAGAAGGGGCAAAGCCCTTACTAAAATAGGCTATCAGATGCTCATCTTGAGTTAAGATGGCGACGACCCCCTCCTCCGAGGAAGCATCACACTCCACGGTAAAAGGCATCGTGAATTTTGGAAGGCGGAGAACAGGGGCAGTAACCAGGGCTTGTTTTAATTTCTCAAAGGCAGCAGCCGCTTCGTCATTCCATTGGAAGCCATCCTTTTTAGTTAGAGCAGTTAAGGGGCGAGCCATGATGCCATAATTGCGAACGAACCGCCGGTAATACCCGGTGAGACCCAAAAATCCCCGAACAGCCTTAACATTAGTGGGTACCGGCCAAGCTATGGCGGCCGAGATCTTCTCATCATCGACTTTGACTCCAGCTGCTGTGACAGTGTGACCCAAAAATGGAACCTGAAGCTGACCAAAATAGCATTTGGTTATCTTTGCAAAAAATTGATTGGTTTGTAATAGTTCGAGGGTAGTGTGCAGATGCTGCTTATGTGCCTCAGGAGTACTGCTGTAAACCAATATATCATCAAAGAATACCAGAATAAAACGCCTTAGATGTGGCCTGAATAAATCATTCATGGCTGCCTGGAAAGTAGATGGTGCGTTAGTTAATCCGAACGGCATAACACGGAATTCATAATGCCCGGAATGGGTGCGGAAAGCAGTCTTCTCGATGTCAACTGGATTTATCCGTATCTGGTAGTACCCGGATCGCAGATCCAATTTGGTAAAAATAGTCGCCCCGTGTAATTCATCCAGTAATTCATCAATGTTCGGGATGGGATATTTATCCGCAATGGTAGCCCGATTTAATGCTCGATAGTCAACACACATTCGCCATGTATTGTCCTTCTTCCGGACTAAGAGGACAGGGCTGGAAAAAGGGCTATTACTGGCCTGTATAAACCCGGCGTCAAGTAAGGCTGCAACCTGATTTGCAATTTCATTTTTTTGAGAGCGCGGGTAACGGTATGGGCGGATGTTGGGTGGTGATGTGTTCGGTTGGAGGGGGATGGAATGTGTATGAGTGCGGAAGGGTGGGAGGGTCGTAGGCTCTTGAAACACGGCTTTGTAGGTAGTGATTAAAGGTTGTAAGAACTCCGGTATCATAGGCTCGGATGTGGTTTCCACGGCTAGGTGTTGGAAAGCAGCAGACTTTTGTGGACTAGATGATACTCCTTGAAGTTTGTACTTTTGCCCGTCGATAGTAAATACGAGAAACATCTCGTTCCAATTGGCTTGAACGGTATTCAAAGACGCGAGCCATTGTATTCCTAACACCACATCAGCACTGCCAATAGAGAAAGGATAAAAATCTTGGGAAATTTTAAGCTCACTCAATTGAATTGACACTTCACGACAAACTTTATTGCAACGAATTATATCCCCATTCCCAATTTGTACGCCGAAAGGTGTGACCAATTGTGTAGTTAAATTCAGCTCCCGAACTAAAGTATCCGAGATGAAATTGTGGGTAGATCCACTATCAACTAGTATAAGAATCTCAGTCGAATGGAGTGTACCGTTTAACTTCATGGTTGTAGTGTTGGTCTTCCCTGAGATAGCATTCAAGCTGATTTCAGCCATCTCATCCAAAGTCATGCCTGGATCAGCCTCCTCATTCGCCTTCCCTGTTTCCTGGTCTTCACCCTCCAAAAGTTTGAGGGTACCTGTTCAACAACGATGAACGGGGCCATATTTGTCGCCACATCTGTAACACTCCCCACGTACAAATCATGTGTGTTTCTCGGCTTCGGAGAGTCGCGGTGGCGGTTTGGATTGTGGAACTGCCGCATTCGGGGTTGTATGAACGGGTTTAACTTCAGCATTGATCTTAGAACTTGGGGTCCAGGTGTTCATCCTACTCAACCTGCCATGCCCCACCTTAGCTTCGTACTCCATCGCGAGGCTCATCGCGTTGTACACCGTTTTCGGTTTTTGAATACGAACGTCCGCCTTGAGTTCTTCCTTTAATCCATTCAAGAAAACTCCCAATAAACAATTCTCAGCCCAGTTTGATACCCGAGCAGATCGTTTCGCGAATTCTTGCCGATATTCTTGCACAGTACCAGTCTGCTTGATGCTGCAAAGATATTCATCCGGGTTTTGATATTCTGCTGGTCCGAAATTCTTCTGAAAAGCCAATACCAAATCCTCCCAAAAGTCGAGAGGTTGGTCTGCTGATAGCCACGAAAAAAGGTCTAAAGCATCTCCCTCTAAGTGCATCGATGCTATGTCAACCTTTTCATTATCCGGTATGTTGTAATACCGGAAGTACTTTTCAGCCTTCCGTATCCACCCCCTAGGATCTTCCCCACCCCCGTATGTAGGAAAGTCGATTTTATTATAGGGTCGATAGTGCCGAGAGGAGCGCCAAGAACTTTCCGCCTCGTCGTCTTTACCGGGTCCTCCGCTTGCCTTATCCCTCTTAAGTGCTCCAACTTCTTCCTTAAGCGACTCCATAGCAGTAGCAATCGCTGTCATCTGAGTCGCTAATGCTTCAAGTGCTCCACCCTCTCCATCGATTCCTGAATTAGCCCGAGTTTGCACCATGTTTGATTTCGTTTCCCGGCAATGGAACCAATTGATAGATTCGAAATAACAACGGTAGCCGAATGATTAATAGAAAGTAACAAGAACAAAGTTAACCCTAATTCGAGAAGGGGAAATCTCCAAAGACACAAGAACAACTCAAAAACTGAATTATCAAAACTAACACATGGACTCCTAATTAAAAGCTACCGTGGGAAACTAATTAACCGTTTGAGAACTTCCATTAGCCACTAACTTCCAATAATGGATCAATAGAAAGGCCTGTGACAATCTTCAACTGGTCCAGCATCTCTAATTGGGCTTGTGTTTGGGCCTTTTTGTTTTTCCTTTGATAAACTCTAATTGGAGTTGTAACATATCCTCTTTAGGAAAATGCTGAAAGAGCAATAATTTGCAAGGATGTGGGTTTTGGACAGATTGTAGATTTGTAGGTGCAAAGGGTAATCTGGGGTCAACTAGGTTTGAGTTTGACCAAAAACTAAAACCAAACTGTGGTAGATTGTTTTTCTATTAGGCTCGGTTTTCTGGTTTTTAATGGGTCCCTCTTGATTTTGGCGGGTTTTGTTTAAATATATTTGTTATTTAATCTTCTGCCAAGGTTGAACAACAATTTATGTTCCTGCTTTGTCTCCTATAAATCATTATGCTTTGTACCCCATGCAAATATATGTGGATTAATTGACAATTACCGAAATGCGTACTCAAATAATTTTGGCCTCTATCTATATACAGATGATTTGGACACTGCATCTAGTATACAAATTACTTTGTTGGCACTTCAGTATGGATCTTTCTTATAATTATTATGAATAACGTTAAAGTTGTGATTATATCTAACCCGTTTTAGTACTGATAAAACCATGTTTGTTCTCATAAGATTGAACCAACCCTAGAAAACAGTGTTTTTTTGTCCACGGTTACTTATTGTTGCAAAAGGGTTAAGTTTTTTTCCTAAAATTTTTGGAATGATGATGGGGTTTTGATACGTACCATTTTAGGTATAATAGCTTACATGGGCAAATGGGTCATTAGTGTCAAATGGTTGGTTATAAGTTGTTAAGAGTCAAGTTGTTGCTTAGGTTGGTTGTGAGAAGTCAAGTATAAAAGAGTAACTTGTACTTGAATGATGTGCAGAAAATGAATAACAAATTCCCCTTTTGTTCTAACCAATCTTGAATCCAATTTATTACCTAATTCAGAAATATTTCTTAATTCCTGTTTCTCTGTTTGTAATTTGGTGTTTGACCATTGAAATTCAATCTCAAATCACTTAAGAATCCAAAATTGAAGTTGCCATTTGTTGCGGATTGCATCAGGTTACTTTTAAATTGGACATATGACCATATTAATTGCAGAACAAATAAGGCGCAATAAATATAGTAGTCGATATGTTTCCTTGTATTCGTGTACGTTACAAGTAAGGCCATAAAATCTCTATGCCAAATTGCATTCACCAAACATATTTTCAAACTGTCAGACGGGCAATTTGTTATCTGTCATGTGATATCTTACTTTTCTTTCTTAAGTGTTATCACTGAATTAACCAATGTGAGGGGTGTGGGGTCTTATTCTTATGGTGACCAGGGGGGAGTTTCTGCAGCGAGTGAGTCAAAATCAGTTGGTGTCCAAGAAATTAAAAAAAGTTTAAGTTGCATGTCTTCTGTGATTGTGTTATCAGGTTGGAGATTTGGGGTTATCAAAAGTCAAACGACAGACACTAATATCAGGCGGTGTCCGCGGAACCCTTCCATGGATGGCACCCGAGCTTCTAAATGGCAGCAGCAGCCTCGTTTCGGAAAAAGTTTACTCAAAATCTCTCTCTCTCTCTCTCTCTCTCTCTCTCTCTCTCTCTCTCTCTGAGCTCTGATTAACTTTTTTTATTTCTTTCTTTAGGTTGATGTATTCTCATTCGGCATTGTCATGTGGGAACTTCTTACTGGAGATGAACCATATGCAGACTTGCATTATGGGGCCATAATCGGTAAGCTATACGCATGTATATAACCAACTAACTACTATGTAATTATTCAGTATTTAACTTACATCCAAAATTTCAGGTGGGATTGTAAGTAACACGCTTAGACCTCCAGTTCCAGAATCCTGTGATCCCGAATGGAGATCTTTAATGGAGAGATGCTGGTCTGCCGAGCCATCAGAGAGACCAAGCTTCACCGAAATAGCCAACCAGTTACGCACCTTAACCTCAAAGGTTCCACCAAAAGTACAACCATATCAGTAACTTATCATTTTCCAAACAGGGCATAATACATAGTTTAGTACTTTATTATTAATCCTCATTTTGGGTTAGATATCCATGGTATAACGCTACAAAGTTGAGACCATAGAATATGTTTCTGCTAAAATATAACATAGTTCCTCTTTGCATTTCATTTGGTTCTCATAATAGCACACGCATAAGGGGTGTACGTGCCTGCGACTCTCACAGCCTGTGTTATGATTCGGTGTTATGTTGGATATGTAAATGTGGGTTTGTATTTTGGGCATGGACAGCAAATAAGTAGTTAATATTGATATGTTGTTGAGGATTCATGGTGTGGGATGTCCATATTCGGATTAGATGGCTTTCATGTGTTTGGTATTGACGAAGTTAATGATTACTAACTAAATCATGTTGTTAGTAGGCTCGTGTGTTATGTACAATCAACACCGCTACATTATTTATTAAAATCTCATGTAACCAAATAATTGTTAATATTGTTTAGCAGTTCTGTCTTGAACTTCTGAAGTGGTAACCTCATTATAACATAACTTCTTTTCTATGTATTACTTAATCATACAACACTTAAAAGTATAAAATTTGATTTATGATCCGAAATTTCTGATTTCCAACGAGTAACATGGTTAAGGAAGATACAATGGGTGAGTCATTTTGGGTCAAAAACAGGTCAAAACTGTTGGTCATCATTCAATTAAAGAACTCTTAACACTCAACAAGCACGGGGAATCATAGATCAACGAGACCAAGAACTATGACGAAAGACCAACGAGAACAATTAAAAAGGTGTATACGAGATAATAAGAAGTGTGTCGTTTACACTCTCTCTGCCTTCATATAAGATCCACGATAAAAAATGAAGTACCCAAGTCGACCCATTGTATACATCAGTTTGAACTTAATAGTGTGTGCATTCGTAATAACCTCAAGTCTGATCCGATTTTTAAAATAACTTAAGAAAATATATCCTTGTTTATGCATGAGCATGTGACTTAACTAACTAAACTTAATCTAACCACCACAAACTTAGACTTCATATATCCATTTATAGTAAATTGTCATTTTCGTCCCTGATGTTCTGTTGAATTTGTCATTTCAATCCAAAAATATTTTTTTTTGCCATTTCAATCACTATAGTTTACCAAATATTGCCATTTGCATCCACTCAACTAACTCCGTTAAGTTCCCAGTTAAATATGATGGTTATGTAGTCTTTTTTAACGTCATAATTATCCAATTTTAATAAAATAATCAATTAATATTTAATGAAAATAGAAAAACATATGAAGCGACTAGTGAGACCAGACGTTTCGATTTAAAAGTTTCGATTAACTCTAAATCATGTTGTTCAATTGAGGTCTGCTGTGACATTTCAATTGATATTTAATGTTTTGTTAAAAAATATACCGTTGTTCGATTGATATCTATCGTTGTCATATTTTGTTTGATTGAGATCTATTATTGTCACGTAACATGACAATATCATACCTCAATCAAACAAAATGTGAGAACAGCAGACCTCAATCCCACAATAGATCTTAATTAAATAAATATACATGTTAGAACAAAATATGAAGATTAACTGAATTTCAAAAATATACCCCAATCGAACAACATGAGTTAGAGCTATTCGAATATTTTAAATCGAATCGCCCGGTCTTAGTAGTCTCTTCATGTGTTTTTTTTAATTTTAATTGATTAATTTGTTTTAGTTGGGTAATTAAAGTTTTAAAAATACTAAAATACCCTCATATTTAACGGAAATCTTAACGGAGTTAGTGGAGTGGATAAAAATTGACAATATTTGATAAAATACAGTGACTGAAATAACAAAAAAAAGTTTTTGAATTGAAATGATAAATTTAACAAAACGTCCGGACGAAAATAACATTTTACTCGTCCATTTATGATAATACCATCTTCACTTTCTCCGGCACTTCCTTTGACCTTCACATCAAATTCCTCCCAATTTTGACTTTTCTTTCTTTCATATTTCCAAGACTACCCTTTCCTTCTTATCCTGTTGACATTTTTGCCCTCTCACGCTCCCAACGTTCTAAAACACAAAATCCACACGCATTCACACATTATATATGGCACACACACCCTTCATGACTTTTCAACTCAATGTCTAAACAACAAGAACTACAAGCTTTGAATGCGCCTTACACCGCACCGATCATCGCGGAGCATGATCAAGAAGGCCAAGACATCCACAATGACACCGTTAACGGTGGTGGTTGTTTCAGCCTCTTTTGCTGCTTTGACAACCACCACCACGACGGTGAAGCTGCGGGGTTCTTGTCCCCGCAACAATCTGGAGATATGATGAACAAAGATACTTGGTTCATGCAACGAGCTCGGAGTTTGAAGGAATACTCTGAGCTGGTTGCAGGACCCAAGTGGAAAAACTTCATTAGAAGGTTTAGTAGGAGACCGAAGACGAGATTTCAGTATGATCCGCAAAGCTACGCTCTTAACTTCAACGATGGAGATAATCATGAAGATGATGATTTGTTGCCTCGTAGCTTCTCCACAAGATTCGCACCCCCTTCAAGATCGATGCAAATATGATTTTTTTTTATTTATTTATTTGTTAAGATTGGATTCATTGTTTCTTCTCCGCAATTTGTTCGTGAATTGGTGTTTTGTATATATTTAATTGATGGATACAGACGTTTTTTGTCGAATTGATTAATACACAATCAATGACCCCAAGAATAAATATTTCATGCTTAATTTTAATACGTTACCCCTATAAAGTTTTCTTTATGTAATTTTGAATAATAATTATTTAGCAAAAAGGTTTGACAAAATCAATGTTGCAAGCAAACCAAGTATTGTAAGATAGATATCATAAAACCTAACCTACTGGCAAGGGGGGAGATGAAACCCTAACAACTCGCGACGCGCCGACGCCACAGTGCCACCAGCCACCGCCCGGCACCCACACCAGAGACAGTCGACGGTCGACCACCCACACCAGCCGACCACACCAGCTCGGCTCGCGACCAGACGACCACAGCCACCAGCAACAGCCCCTTGCAACCTGCGACCAGTCGACCACAGCCACCCACCTTGCAACCTGAGACCAAGCCCCAGCGACCAATCCCGAGCGGCCGAGCAGCCCCTGCGTGCTTAAGTAAAGTAGTTTATTATTGTGGACGATTGCTTGTGTAATGGAGACGAAAGGAGACGAAAGGAGAAGAAGCGACAAGAACAAAGATGATGAAGAAAATGGAGCTTGGACAACAGTAGGGAGCCGAAAGAAGAAATCAGCTAACAACCTCAACAACGGCGTTGTGTCGTTCTATCTCGACAACCTTCCTCAAGATCTTACAAGCAAACAACTATGGTTCGAATGTAAGAAGCTCGGACACATCGTGGACTCTTTCATCCCAAACAAGAAGACTAAGAAGGACGGCGGAAGATTTGGTTTTGTCAGATTTCAGAATGTTTGCGATGTCGATGCTTTATTACAGGACCTAAACGGACTAAAAATCAGTTCGTTAAAGATTTCTGCCAACCTCGCTAAGTTTGACAAGAACGGGATGGCGATTGACTATTCGGGTCTTTCGGTAAACGGTAGACCTCGCACCAATTTGACCCCGAATGTGTCTGCTCCCTCTCCTCACTGGGGCAACATCCATTCACATGCCAAAATGTCTTCTTTCAAAAATGCTCTTCTTAATGTCAACGAGCATCAGGGCTATAGTATTGTCAACAAAAAAATTGATTCAGAGGTTATCATTCACAAAAATCTCCCCCTGTCCTCTCTTGGGCATGGGTATTCTTTGATTGGTGTCACGATTGACTTAGCCACCTTGGAAAACTTACTGGAGCTTTTAAATGTCTGTGTATCGTCATCTTTTGAGGTGAGATACCTTTGGGGTTTGAGGGTCATTTTATCTTTCAAATCCACAGTTAAGGCCAAGCAATTTCACATGGGAAAAGAAGATGAATGGAAGAAACTATTTTCGTCGCTGGAGATTTGGAATGGTCAATATATTCAGGTGGATCGAATAGCCTGGCTAAAAATACGTGGAGTTCCACTCCAATTCTGGAACTCGGAAGTTTTCGACGTCATTGGTAACCATTTCGGCAAGGTGGTGGAAAAGTCGAAGGCATCTTATAACGATGGGAATTTCTCCTACGAAAATATTTGCGTTTTGGTTAATGAAGTGATCCCCATCTCCAAACTTTTGTCCATTAAAGCTTTTAATGGTGTCTTCCCCGTTTTCGTTTCGGAATCGGAATCACAATGGTCCCCAAAATTCATGAATTGCAAAGAAATTGTAAGTCCACTGGTGCATCGTCCTTCTTCGGTAGATAGACGGTCACCGTCTATGTCCGACTCCTCGTGCCCTGAAAAATCTCGGTTTAATGTTTCAGCTTCTCAAAGTTCTCCGGAAAGAAACAGTGGGGAGTTTAACTTGAATAGCAATCATGATGCATGCACATGCAATTTGGATACCCCCAATGGAAATGCAAACTGGGGGCCAGGCGAATCTACTAATCGGGCCAATATTAATTCCCCAAGCCCACTAAGTGACAAACCTAGGTCCACACTCCACTTTATCTCCCCTGGTGGGTTGGGTTCTGATCCATTCGGTCTCAATGACATTATCTTCAACCTTGGATCCTTCAACTGCAAGAAAAGGAAAGCTAAAACCAGGTCCCCCTTTGGTTCCAGGAAGTCCCAATTGGTGAAATCTTTTAGAAGAAGGGTAAAAAGGAAGCCTTCTGCCCCCTCCCATGTAGTCCCTCAGGTGGAAATAGCCTCTCCTCCTCAAAATCTGATGGCTCCTACTGCTGCAAACGGTAATTATTCCTCTTTTGAGGGTCTTGCTAATCATCGTAGCTCTCCTGCTAAGCCAATTTCCGGAACCCAATCGGTTGATCTAAATAAATCTCCTGAGGATCAGATTTCGGTGGAGGTCCAGAAGACAATGGAAGTGGGTGCCCTTCTAGGAACTGATTTGTCGGGTTTTGAGAATCAGGTCAGAAATATGGTGTCAAATGGTGATGACCAAAACAATTGCTAATGGATTTTTTAAGCATCAACATTAGGGGGCTCGGGGATCCGATGAAGTGCAACTGGGTTAAATCTCTCATCTTTAAGCATAAGATCAATTATTTGGGGATTCAAGAATCCATGATCTCTGATGCAACTAGAATTCCTATCAATGGAGTTTGGGGTAACAGGGAGGTTGGATATGCATGTGTTGAAGCTTCTGGCAGATCGGGGGGAATAATCAGTATATGGGATCCTTTCTTTTTCAAAGTTTATGAAGTTATCAAGACAAGGAATTGTCTTACTACCATTGGAACCTTAATTGGTTCCAATTTGCATCTCCATATTGCTAATGTCTATGCCCCACAAGAGCCTGCTCTCAAAAGGGAGCTTTGGGATTATCTCTCTGACCTGATCTTTAAATATCCAGGTATGTGGGTTGTTTTTGGTGACTTTAATGAAGTAAGATCTGCTCTTGATCGTCTCAATTCTGATTTCTGCTTTAATAATTCCATATTCTTTAATGATTTCATTGATCAATGTAATCTAGTCGAGTATAATATGGGTGGATCAAAATTCACGTATATGAGTAGTAACGGTCTTAAAGCTAGTAAGCTCGATCGCTTTCTGGTTAGTGAAGCTTACTTCCGGAAATGGCCGGATGCGGTGTTAACGGCTAGGCCTAGAAAGTTGTCGGACCATAGCCCGATCACTCTTACAAGAGGGGGAACTGATTTTGGGCCCAAACCTTTTAAATTTTTTTCTTCTTGGCTTTTGTGTGATGATCTGGAAGAGGTGGTCAAAGGTGCCTTCTTATCTCCGGTTATGGCCTCTAGACCGGATTCCCGTCTAGCTAGCAAGCTGAAAAATGTCAAGGTGGCGATTAAAAGTTGGATCTCTGCTAGGAAAAAAAGAGAGGTCTCGGATGTTGATCTCTACAGTAACAAACTAAGCATTCTGGAATCCACAGCTGAATTGTTTGGATTAACTGACAAAGAAAGCAAAGAAAGAATGGAGATTAAAAAACATCTGTGGGAAATTGAAAAAAAGAAGTGGTTGGATCTAAAGCAAAAATCTCGAGTAAAATGGGCGGTCGATGGAGATGAAAACTCAGCCTTCTTCCATGGGATGATTAACTCTAGAATTACTTCTAATAGAATCAATGGGCTGATAATAAACTATAGATGGAACTCAAATCCGGAGGAGATAAAAATGGAGGCTAAAACTTTTTTCTCTAAAAGATTCAAAGAACAAATGTTACATAGGCCTACCTTGTGTTGTGACGACATCCAAGGCCTTTCTGTTGCGGAAGCGGACTCTCTTATTAGGCCTTTCACTGAGGAGGAATTAAAAGCTGCCGTGTGGGATTGTGGTAAGGAGAAAGCTCCCGGGCCAGACGGGTTTAACTTCGCCTTTATTCGGAAATTTTGGGATTTATTGAAAAAGGATTTCATGGATATTATGAATTCTTTCTTTGAGGATGGATATATTTCTGCAGCCTGCTCCTCCTCTTTTATTATTCCTATCCCCAAATCTCAAGACCCCACCTCCTTATGTGATTATAGACCTATTTCTCTTGTGGGGTGCATTACAAAGATTATCTCCAAGACTTTGGCCTTGAGACTTAAGGCTGTTCTACCATCCATTATTTCTGATGCTCAATATGCTTTTCTTAGCAAAAGGAGCATCCTTGACGGGCCTCTTGTGATTAGTGAAATAGTAGCATGGCTGAAAAAATCCAAAACTCCGGGGCTTGCCCTTAAGCTTGATTTGAATAAGGCCTTTGACTCAATCTCATGGCACTTCATTGACTCCATGCTCGGTTATATGAAATTTCCAAATCGTTGGAGACTTTGGATCCGGGGAATTCTTAGTTCAGCAAAGGCTTCGGTGCTAATCAATGGCTCCCCTTCTCTTGAGTTTAATTGTTCTCGAGGAGTTAGACAAGGCGACCCACTATCTCCCTTTTTATTTTTAATTGGTATGGAGGCCTTTAACTGGATGTTGGATAAAGCAAAATCTCTTGGCATTTTCAAGGGATTACATCTACCTAATAATGGTCCGGTATTATCACATTTCTTATTTGCGGATGATGTGATGATCTTAGGCGAATGGTCTATTGCTAATATGAAAAACTTAATCCGAATTTTAAGGTGTTTTTACCTTGTGTCTGGCCTGGAAATTAATGCAAAAAAAGCAGCTTGTTGGGTTTTAATGCTCCTGCCGAGGAAGTAAAGCTTGCAGCAGAAATGATGGATTGCAAGATCGGTTCCCTCCCATTCAATTATCTTGGCCTCACACTTGGGGCCAATATGAACTTAGCCAAAAACTGGCAACCTGTGATTGACACACTCCAATCTAGGCTCTCTTCCTGGAAGTCCAAACATCTATCTATGGCTGGTAGATTGGTTCTTATCAAAGCAGTCTTAGATAGTCTCCCGATCTACTTCTTCTCCCTTTTCAAAGCCCCTGACAAGGTTATCAAAAGGCTGGAAGGTATTAGAAGAAGATTCCTTTGGGGTGGTGATGATAAGAAGTCAAAAGTCCATTGGATTAGTTGGGACAAGGTTTGCCAATCCAAAAAAAATGGGGGGTTGGGAATCGGCACTCTTAAAGATCTGAATTCAAGTCTCCTTTCTAAATGGTGGTGGCGTTTCAAAAGTGAGTCGGCCCCAATCTGGAAACAAGTGATTTTATGTCTTCATCGGAAGGCCTCGGAGTCCCCTTTTATCCCGTGTAATAAACTTCTCCCGGGTACTTGGAAAAATATTGTCAGCATTGCCTCTCATCTTTCATCCAGAAATCTAGACTTGTCTCTAACTATTAGAAATGTCGATGGGAAGTGGATTTGGGTCAATAACTCATCAAATGTCTTCTCTGTCAAAGATGTTCGGTCCATCATCTCGGTAAAAATTCCTGCAGTTAACTCTTTCATCTATGAATGGTGCTCCTGGGTCCCGGCTAAGGTTAACATTTTGGTGTGGAGATCGGAGATGGATCGTATTCCATCAAGGGTAGCCCTTGCTAAAAGGAATATATATATTGATTCTGATCTATGTCCACTTTGTAATCAACACCCGGAATCGGCTGAACATCTTTTTATCTCGTGTTACTTTGCAAACATGGTGTGGGCTTTTGTCTCGACTTGGTGTAAACTTCCCCCCATCTTTGCTTTTCAGATTAAGGACCTTCTGATGGTTCATAAGTCGGGTAATCTTAACAACAAAGTGGCAATATATGCGGTTATTATCACTACATTCTGGTGCATTTGGAGGATGAGGAATGAAGCAATTTTTGCCAACCGCCATCCATCGGTGAACAAGTTGATTGAAGATATCAAACTAACTGGGTACCTATGGGTCAAAAATAGGGCCAAGTTGGAAAACCTTGACTGGGAGAACTGGGTGAAATTCAGTTTTTGATTTCTCGTATTTTGCATGTTTTTTCTAAGCGTTGTAATGTTCTCGTGATTTGTATTTTCTGCTGTACTCCGTTGCTTAGCTTCTTGCTAG
>BJCN01312443.1:0-12679 GCA_018326445.1 Flaveria brownii
TCACTATTCACCTCAGATGCTAGCTCAAGAATTGCATCTGTAATGATTAGATCCTTGGACAAAGAAAACAGTTCTTCCACAGCTTCCATCTCAGTTTCGGAAGACTCTGTTTGTTCTTCCGAGGCTTTGACTTCAGCTTCGGAAGTTTGAGGGAGTGCACTATCTGTGCCAACTGTTTCAGTTATTGGGCCATCAGTCCTCATTTCCCCTTTGAATTTAATCTCAGGTTCCATTTGGACCTTAGGTTGATCAACTTCTTCCTCAGTAGTAGAAGGTGCACTTAGCCTCTGAATCTCTTCAGCTCCAAAGTATATGATAGCCATATCAGGGCTAGGCTGATCTAGAGAAGATCTCAATAGAAATTTGGAAAAGAGTATATAGAGATCTCTGAGTATCCTTGGGTCTATTTGTAGTATGTCTTGAGATGGCTCGGGAAAGATAGTTGTAGTGGGAGCCGAATAACTAGAAGTTGAAGTTTGGCTCTGTGGTTCCTTAATTGTTTGTCTCTTAACACTCTCCCCCTTTTTGGTAGCATCATCTTGAGAGCTAGATGAGCTAGAGGAAGATCCTAAGGAGATTTGAATAGGTACATGCCTAACAGAACTCTCAATCTGTTTCTCAGCTAGTTGAGCCTTGAGACTGTCAATCTCAAGTTGCTGAGTAGCAGCCCTATCCTCTAAAGTCCAAAACATTGATTCAAGTATTAAGACTTTAGACAGTAGGTCTTTAAGGGTAAGTTACAGTCTTCCCTCATCTTGTTTTGAAGAATCATAGGGAGATGAGGTAACATGCCTAGTATGTTCAGCCTCACCACCAGATGTGGTTTCTTGGCACCCTGGTTTCCCTTGCTTAATGATGTCTCTTTCAGAGTCATCAATAGGCATGGTTGCCGTAGATTCAGTCTCAGAGATGTTACCACTGTCCTGAAGGTCCATTAAGGCACTTTCAATATTGGCAGCTAAATCTACATGAGTCCCCTCCACATCAGTGGGACTCACTTCAGTAAAGGCTTACTGATGGGGGCTAGAGATAAGATGTCTCTCTAGGCTCTGTTGATCCTTAAAAGAGCGTTCTAGATCAACTTCATTGCCATGAAGAGACGTAATCTCTTCATTAGTTTTCAATCGAAGGTCAGTAAAGGATAGAGAAGTTAAACCTAGTGACTCAGGACCTTGGTCAATGTCTAAAGGCATTAAGCCTATGGTGGGACTGTCACTTTGTGGCTTCTCAGAGGAGTATAGAGACTCACCCTGAGCACTGTCAGCTTGGGTGTCGGGCTCATGGGTTTGATACCGAGGAGACTCAAAACCCACATTGACATCAATTGTGAAGGATGGTGAGACCTCAGACTGAGCGGGAGCCTATTGTTGCACTCTAGTCTTTTTGGATTGAACAGGAGGGGCTTGTTCAATCAGAGTAGATTGAACAATGGTTTGTTTGGGGCGTCTTTGATATGTGATGTGGATGGGGTGAGAAGGAAGTGTTGCCAGTGTGAGGGTAGTTGCTTGTGTGGGTTCATCACCTGTGGGGTTAACAGGAATGTCACCATGAGCTATTTGCTCAATCATACCTGGAAGCAAAGCAGTATGTCTTCCGGTGAAATTTGTGGACACTTTCTTTAAAATTTTGAAGATGGTCGGCCTCATTTGAGGAACAGACAGAGCAGCTGCACAGACAAGCTGACTCTGTTCTAGCTCACAGTTGATTATGTGCTGAAGAAACCTGGGATACATGAAGAACGTCTCCCGCTGAAGGTTTCCCATAAGATTGGACAGCACAAATCTTGAGTAGTTGAAGCGAAGGCTTGTCACCATTCCATGAACCAGGCATCCTAGTTCATATGGAATTTGATCCCAACCCCCAGATTTGTTGGATAAGCAGTGAAGAATGACATGCAGCAAGAACTTCCAATTGTAAGAGAAATTAAACTTGTAAACTGTAGACCTGCCAACATCTCCACCATATCCTATTTGGATGTAAGTGTTGTCCAAATCTGTTTTGGGGAACTCTGTGGGTGCACCCTCATCATGAAGCTCGAGATGCTCCCTGATGAGTTGTTCAGTAATGACCAACTCCTGGCCACAGATGCTCGATCTTATTACTCGAGCCCTATTCAGGGTTTCAATCTGACCATTTTCCTAGAGTTCCGCCATATAATTTGAGTAAACGGTAGGGTTAACAATCAAAGCGGTGTAATAAGATGATTGGGTAAGAAAGGAAATGATATCAGAGAAGTCAGCATCTCTTGAAGAATCAAGAAATGTGACTTGATTGTGCTGAGGGTTAAGTGCCATTGAAGAAAGCTGTGGGAAGATGAGTTTGAACTTGGGTAAATTGAAGATGAGAGAAGTTTTAGGGCAGTGAAATTTTGGTAAGGAGATGAAAATGAGTAGGCGGGATTAAATATTCCGACATCATTAACAAAATCTTTACTTTTTATAGAGTGGGGTCCAAAAGATTTCCGTTACACAGCAAAGTCTTTCTTCCGAGTATAAATCGTTTCCGAAGGTAATTTATCTTCCAAAGGCAACTTCTTACTTTCGAAGATAGAATTCTATTTCCGAGAGTAAACACTACTTCCGAGAGTAAATTCTATTTCCAAGAGTAAATATTGCTTTCCGAATAAAGAGTTTTAATAAGTTTCGGAAGTAGATCTGATATGTCATCAATCGCTTCTTCCGACACTAAAAACTCTTCTGAGAAGAAAAATTATCCTGGGAGGAAATTGCTTCGGAAGATATGAAAACATCTTCCGAAGGTTAATTCCTCTTCGGAAGAATTTAGACTTAGTGAAAATTTCAGGGAGAGACCTTTTGTAACAGGGCTTAGATTGCATTACCATATGACATTACATATTCTAAACGGTTTTCCAAAAGAGGTAGACTAATCAATGTTTATCATCCCAATGGCTGTAATGAGATACTTAAATCTCTGTTCATCAAAAGCTTTGGTGAATAAGTCAGCATATTGTTCATTTGAGTCAACTTTGATTAGCTTAATTAGATTTTTCTCATGAATATCTCTAATGAAATGATACCTAATATCAATATGCTTTGTCTTGGAGTGCTTCATAGGATTTTCGGTGATGGAGATAGCACTATTGTTATCAATATGGATAGGAGTGCTCATAAAGTTGAATCTATAGTCTAACCTCTGGTTCTGAATCCACAGCAGCTGAGCATAACAACTTGCAACAACAATATATTCAGCTTTAGTAGCTGATGTAGAGACACAAGATTGCTTCTTGTATTGCCATGAAATGATCCTTCCACCAAGAAATTGACATCCCCCTGATGTTCATTTCTTGTCAATGTTGCATCCATCATAGTCACTGTCAGAGTATCCATATAGATTGAAATTGTTGTTCCTTGGATACAAGAGACCTAGTTTAGGTGCTCCTTTAAGGTATCTGAGGATCCTCTTGGCACCAGCTAGGTGAGGATCCTTTTGGAGCAGCCTGATATCTTGCTTAAATGCAAGTTGCAAACATGATATCAGGTCTACTTGCTGTGAGATACATTAGAGAACCAATAATTGCCCTATACTGATGTTGATCAGCATCCTCCCCCTTAGAGTATAGACAGAGGTTATGGTTTCTGGGTATGGGTGTCTTGGCTGGCTTACAGTCTTTCATGTCAAATCTTTCTAGGATGTCATTAACATACTTAGATTGATTGATGAAAAACCCTTCCTTCAATTGTTTCACCTGAATTTCAAAGAAAAAGTCCATTTTTCCCATGGAACTCATCTCAAACTTCTTCTTCATGATGCTTTCAAAGTCTTTACACATTTGGTCATTTGAGGAGCCAAATATGATGTCATCGACATAGACTTGAACAATCAGGATATCCTTTCTTGACATCTTTATAAAAAGAGTCTTATCAATGGTACCTCTGGTGTAACCATTTTTCAGGAGAAATTGAGACAAAGTCTCATACCACAACCTAGGTGCTTGGTGCAGCCCATATAGAGCTTTATCCAATCTGCACACATAGTTGGGGTGCTGTGGGTCTTCAAATCCTGGGGGCTGGCACACATAGATTTCCCTATCTATATCCCCATATAGAAAAACACACTTGACATCAAGTTGGTAGATAGTGAAATTCTTGGATGCAACATAAGCAAGGAAAATCCTAACCGCCTCAAGTCTTGCACCAGGTGCAAAGACGTCAGTATAATCGATTCCTTCCTCTTGAGTGTATCCTTGAACCACCAGCCTTGCCTTGTTTTTGATAATCAAGCCTCTATCATCTCTCTTGTTTCTGAAAACCCATTTAGTACCTATAGGTACTTGACCAGATGGTAGCAGACATAGGTTCCAAACCTTTTGTCTTTTGAATTGAAGCACCTCCTCTTGCATCAATTCAATCCAGCTGCTATCTTTCAAGACATCTTCTACCTTCTTGGGTTCCATTTCAGACAAGAAGCAGGAGTACAAGTAGACATTCCCATGAAGAATTTGTCCTCTTGTTCTTACGCCTTCAGAGATATCCCCTATGATGTTTTTAGCCGGATGAGTGTAATGAATCCTTAGTCGAGGAATCACTTCCAGTTGCAAAGATCAAGTCCAGATTAGACATATTTTGCTTAGGAGCTAGAACACTTCGTCCAGTTGCTGTTTCAAACTCATTCAATGAGGAATGATTGAATGAATGAGAAACATTATCATTTGTTGACTGTGGGGCAGCATCAATAGTTGCTTGTGTCTTCAAGATGCTACTTCTATCAGCTTGGTGTTATACAATGTCACCTGATGAATTTTGAGGATCAGTAAGTGAATCACTAGTTGAAGCTTCACTATTCCTTGAGATAGTTACACTATCTGATCTGTCAATAGTGGTAGTTTGATTATTTATATCCCTTGGAGAATTTGGAAGAGGTCTGGGAAGCCAAACAGTTAGTTAGCATCAGATTCATTTTGGGCACCTGTTCAAGCTGAAACTTTCTCACAAGATGGTTTAGAATAGTTTGAAAACAATTCTAAGTCAAAAATATGATCAGGGCCATTCCCCCTAACACAAGGAGTGTGCTCATTTACAACTATATTGGAAGATTCCTCAAATTGTTGATTCTTAACGTTGTATACTCTATAAGCTTTGGAGCTTGAAGAGTAACCAACAAAGATAATATCATCTGACTTTTCAGTAAACTTTGCTAAATTGTCTTTTGTGTTAAGTATGGTACACCAGCTGCCAAAGGACCTTAGAAAGCCAATGAATGGTGGCCTCTTGTTCCATAACTAATAAGAGGTTTTTCCATGGGGCTTGACAATGAGAACTCTGTTCTATACATAGCATGCAGTACTGACTGTCTCTACCCAGAAAGTTAGAGGCAGCTTTGAATCAGCTAACATGGTTCTTGCAGCCTCAATAAGTGTCCTGTTCCTCCTCTCAGCAACACCATTTTGTTAAGGAGTTCTAGGAGCACTATATTGTCTGGTAATCCCTTTTGAGTTACAAAATAAGTCAAGAACTTGATTCTTAAACTCAGTCCCTTGATCACTTCCGATTATTTTTACCTTGTGATCAATTTGATTTTCTATCTTAAAAATAAAAGATTTTAGAGTTTAAGCAGTTTCATCTTTAGTTCTTAAGAAGAATGCCCAAGTAAATCTAGTAAAATCATCAACTATCACAAGGAAATATGATTTCCTTCCAATGCTCATTATACTTGTGGGACCGAAAATATCCATCTGCAATAAGTATAATGGAGTAGTAATAGAGTTAACTTCTTTGGATTTGTGACATGCCCTATGTTGCTTTCCTTTCAGACAAGCAACACAGTTGTGTTTACAGAAAACTTCTTTTTAGGCATATCATGTATCAATTTATTTTTAGCCAATTTATTCATTGTCTTAAAATTTACATGACACATACGTTTATGCCAAAGAGTTGACTCATCACTATTTTCTTTGGAAAGAAAGCATGATACTTCACCCAGTGGGGAAGCATTGTTCATATCTAGCTTGTACATATCCCCTTTCCTAGGAGATCTAAGAAGCACCAATTCCTTAGGAATTGTCATCCCAAGTTTGAGGATAATGCACTCATGTTCTGTGAAAATCATTTGATGCTTTTGATCACAGAATTAAGAAACACTTAAGAGATTATGTTCAAGCTGTTTGATAAAGTGAACTTTGTCAACGTTTAATTTTCCATTGGATATACTCCCTCTGCCAGAAATATATCCTCCGGCCTCACCTCCAAACTAAACAGGACCTCCATCATAGTGTTGAAATTGTTAAAGGAGAGATCTGTTCCCTATCATATGCTTGGAGCATCCACTATTAACAATCCAAACATTGTTATTTTTGTCATATGGATGCTCCTGCACATAAGATGAGATAATTAGTTTTGATTGAAAACCCAAGCCTTGTCGGTCTTGTGTTCATTCAATGATATTGACATTATTGAACCAAAAGTTAAGCATAAGGGTTCAATGGATGTTGTTGAAGCAGAGGTTTGGGTTGCAGCATCTTTCTTGATCTTCCAATCCATCCTTTGGTTGATCATAGAAGATGAGCTTGTTGAAGCTTTTGCAGCATGACATTCTTCCGAAGCTTCTTTCTTTTCGGAAGAAGCCTTCACCACCTTTTCTTCCGAAGTAGTCTTCTTCTGGGATGGTTTCAGGGGAATTCTTTTGTTCTTTTGGTTTTTAGCAGCTTTAGCTTCCGAAGCCATTTTCCCTTCGGAAGAATGACTTTCTTCCGAAAGCAACCTTGCTTCGAAACCCAGCTTTCCCTTTTTCATGATTTGGACCATTTGATAAGATCCAAATGAGAAACCTTCCCTGACTTCTTCTCTTTTAACATTATTTGCATAATCTGTGCTAGTAGGATTGTAGTAACAATCTTTGGCCATGTGGTTTTGCAGTCCACACATTATGCATGCAATGTTAATCTTCTGGGAACTTGAGGATTGATGTTTCTTGTTCCTTTTCTCTTTATCGGCAACCTTTCCCTTTAACTTCTGATCTTTTGGTAGGACAGGAGTGCTGGTATTACACTCCTTTCCTGAATCAGAGTTACCTACCACCTGGAATCCAGCAGAGATGAATACACCATTTTGTTTTGGGTCAATCATCAGCTTAGACTCAGCCACTTTCTTTGCAGTTCTTCTTGCTACTTTGGCTATGCTTCTTCTGGCCTTGGTGGTCAGGATTTGATCATCACTGGTAGGAGTGGGTTGATTTACATGTTCCTTCCTTGTGGTGTTCTCTATTATTGCATCATTCTTCAACTCAGGTGAAGAAAGATCAACAGATGGGACCTCCTACTGTTCAGTACCATACCTTGGTTGTCTTATGGACTCATAAGAGTATGGTGGAGCAATTTCATTGGTCCCCAATCATCCTTTGTTTTGATAACAAACTTTGGAGTAGGAGGATGATGCAATAATAGATTGGAAGTTCTGCTCAGAAATAGCATACTTCCTAGCTTGAGCCTCAGTGGTGACAAGCTGGGTTTGAGCCTCAGACAATTTGGATATTAAATCCTTTATTTGAGTCTTATAGTTTGAATGTTCGTGTTTTAATAAGGACATAGTTTTCTCCAACTCCTCAATTTTTCTTTGATAGTCAGATTCATCCCTTTTAAAATCAGATTTTAAAACATTTAGAGACTCAATATCGGACTTAATCTCCACATTGTAGTCCTGATACAATTTAACCTTAGCAATACATGCAAGAGTAGAGAGATGCTCATATACCTTACTGTCATCTGTTCCAGCCATGAGTGCTTGAGCAGGAGTCACATCCTGCACCATAAAGCTCCAGTCAGCTTCTTGAGCCATTGCGGCTGTCTCTGTTGACTTTCCAGTATGCTTTGATGTAGAAGGATGTGTGGAGGCTTGTGGAGTTCCCGGATTTGACTTAGGAGCCTTATATTCTCTTGCAAAATGACCAAGTTGGTTACAGTTGTAACATTTGGCCTTAGTTTTGTCAAACCCAAATTTGCTGTTGGTTGGGTTCTGAGGGAATTGCCTTCCAGTTCTCTTGAAAAACTTCTTTGCTCTATAGGTTAAGAGAGCCATTTGTTGGACTATGTCCACATATTCCACATCATCTGGACTGAATCACTCTAGATCATCAAAGCAGTATTGATGGTCACACGAGTGTCCACTTCCTGAGACAAAGGCACAAATGTCCTAAAAAGAACTATGCTGAGCCTGTTGAGACCATGGAGTCTCAGGAAATGTAATGTATGGTCCAGAAGAACAGGATGTCTGCTGATTGTATGTTAGGAACTGTTGAGGTTGGGAGGGTCCTGAGCCTTCAGCAGCCATCAAAGCATTGCTAGCAGAAAGACTCGAGGATCTGCTTGTCTGGTGACCCTTTTTGCTTTCCATCTCCAAATGGTATCCACCAAGAATCCCGTAGAGTTCGGTCATGGTGAGAGTGTTCAGTTTTTCTATTCTCTTGATAGAGACACAGTAGAACGTCCACTCATTAGGGAGTGAACTCATGAACTTTCTAGTGAGGTCTCTAAGCTCAGGAGTGATTCCCACAGACTGAAGGGAGAAATGGGATCCATGTACCTGAAGTATTGCTGGCTGAGAGTCTCTCCATCAATGTAGGTGAAGTTCTCAAACTGCTGCTTCAGTGAGTCCTTTTTGGAGTCATTAGAACAGGACTACATCCGAGCAAGTGCATCAAACAATTCTTTGGCTGACTTGCAATGCTCAAACCCCACCATAATGGAGTTGGGTATTGCAGTCATGAGAATAGTCATTGCATTGCTGTCAATGTCCATCCTCTTCCGGTCTTCATCAGAGTAATCTTCAACGGCTTTCTCTATCATGGCACCGTTTCCTCCGGGTGCAGCCACCTTGGGTTTATACGGGCCATTGACAATAGACTGCCACATCTTGCTATCTTGATATCTGATGAAGCCTTCCATGTGTCTGCTCCATGACCTGAAGTTTTCAGGGGGTGATGATGGGTGCTTTAGTCATCGTCCCCATTTCTACTTCAGACTTGTTGAGGGCCATTTAGAGTGTGGTGTAATGAGGAGTGAAAAACAGGTTGATTAGGATGGTAAGATCTCACAATCAAGAGCCTAAGAAGCTCTTATACCAATTGCAGGATCGATTTTATCAATAAAACTTGGTTTTTCTCTCCAACTCACTTATACTACACTCGGATTAGATGAAGCAGAGTCTTTTCTAAGAGCTGATAAAAATATACTAAGTAACAAAGAGCGCAAAGATATAATTTTCAAGGTACTTGTATATATTACTTCTCAACTCAAAGTGTTACAAGACTCTTACAAGCTTATCCTTATGAGATACAATGAGAAACTATATATACTACTACCTACAGCCGGTTATACTTTGATACCAGCTGGGAACCTATGACTAAAGCATATACTACAATGCTAGAGTTAAGGTATCTTAGATAAAATATTATCTAAGATATGGTAGTCATGACATGTACATGACTTACCTTTTGTTAGTAACTAAAGTTAGTAACTGTACTAACTAATAAAAGTGAACAGTGGAATAAAGTATGGTCAACTACATGGCTTTTGAGAAAATGCCATGCTGTATATCAGAGGTCTGCAGCAGAGTGTCAGGAGTACCATACATATGTCCACTGGTTCATAGTAATGTCTTCCGAAGGTTAGTTGGCTTCGGAAGAACAAGTTCTTCCGAAGCCACCTATACTTCAGAAGAGACTACTTCCGAGGCTTGAGGACTTCTTTTCTTCATTCTTCAGAAGTTGTCTTCTGATCTTTTCTTCTAAGTCTTGATCTTTAGAAGTGAATACTTTGTCTCCAGAAGAAGAGTGTCTCTTCAGAAGTTGATATTACACTTTCCTCGGAAGAACTCTTTTTCCTTCGGAAGTTCCACACTTAGCTTCGGAAGTCCTTTATTAGTTGCACCAAAATAGTCTAAGTGATTGGGTTTTGGTTGCACTAGCCTTCTTCTTGATCCAATAGTTTCTAGATAGAAGATGTGTCTCCAAATCAAGTATTAATGGCAGATCTTGATGAAGCCAAGGTATTGGAACATCTTTATACTCCTTAGTGCATTGCTAAAGTAAACAGATATAGGTCATATAACTTAGAGGGGGATGAGATTTGATCTTGAGTCCTTGAACATCTTAAAATATGATTTCAAAAGAGTTGAAAATGAGTATAAGTTAAAAATAGAATACTTAAAGAAAATTGTTTCAACTCTTAAACATGAACATACCAACTACAGGACTCAAATCAAGGATCTCATCACTAAGTTAACTGAGTGCCAGGCTAAGCTAGTGATCAGCAAAGCCAAGGCAGAGAAACATGTTCTTGAAGAAGAGACCTTCATGAACATAATATCCGCATCCCTGCATTCTAAAGTGTGTTATCAAAACAAACAGGGACTTGGATCTAGTGAGATAACTCCTCCAGACACTCTATTGTTTGTAAGATCTCTAAGGTGTGGAACTAGTCAAGATAAGCTTCCATCTATAGATCCTAGTGATGAAGAGATGAAGAGGAGATAGTGAAGGATAGATTTGGAAAGAGTGAAGAAGATCATCCTAATAAGGGTCACTATTCTCATGAGGAGAGGAAGAAGTCATAGATGACAAAGTCCAAGAGGAATAACTTGATCCGAGCAGCAAAGAGAAGATGCAAGAGAGCTTAAGAGATCAAGGCCACCCTCAACTCCAAGCAGAAGAAAGTCTTTATCTTTGTAGGCTTTGAAGTGGCAAAGACTGAGGACATAACTTTGAACTCTAGTACCAAGAGTTCAAGTTCAGTCCAGTACATCCCTATGAAGGAACGAAAACTGATCAGCGAGTAACACTGCTACACAGCATGAACCATCCACCTCTAAAGGCAAGCTTCACCCTAGGAAGCTTGCTACAACATCTGAAAAGATAAGGATGGAGATGGAAAGTGATCAAACTCAGTCTTCCATTCACAAGAAGACTCTCAGAAGAAAACAAGTTGACTGCATTATGTGTGGTAGTACTTCTCATCTTGCTAAGGATTGTCACCACAATCCCAAAAGTAATGTCAACATAACAACGAAGAAGACTTCTGAGAGAAGCAGGAAGAAGAAATCTTCGGAAGAAATCTGTTCTTCTTTCAGAATCTCCAAAATGAAAATGAAGACACGTGAAAAATTGCCTTCGAAAGAAAATTTGGTCTCGGAAGAAAGGAATGCTTCCGAAGCACTTAAGCTTGCTGCAATGAAAGCAAGATCTTCCGAAGGGTCAGTCTCCAAAACTTCCAAAGTTGTAAAAACTTCTGAACCTCGGAAGGTCAAGTCTAATCTTCCAAAGATGGTGTGGAAGATAAAGGAAGACCATATGACTAAGGATTCTTCATTAACAATAGCAAATGATCCCCAAAGTCTTAGTATAGGATCAATTATTATTGCATTGTCTTTAGTTCATTTTGAAGAGCCCAAGACCACTGAGGCTTGGGTTTCCAAATGTAACTAACTCTCTTTTATTATGCAGGAAGAGCTGAGGATCAAGAAGAATGTATGGATCATTGATAGTGGTTGTTCCAGGCATATGACAGGCAATGGCTCTTTGCTTCAAAACTTTGAAAGTATTGATGGAGGGCCAGTTACTTTTGAAGGAGATACTGGAGGTTACATTATACAAAGTGATAGGGTCACAAATGGTAAGCTCAGTATAGAGAAGGTAAACTTCATCAAGGAGCTTGGGTATAATTTACTAAGTGTATCCTAATTTTGTGACCAGAGACATAACATGCTCTATATTGAGCATGAGTGCATTGTTCTCAAGCCCGGGGTGGTCATTCCTCAAGAGCATATCTTGCTTAGAGCACCTCGGAAAGGGAACATGTACAAGATAGATTTGCAGGAAACATCCCCCTCGGGAAAAGTTTCTTGCTTTCTGTCTAAGGCCAATAGTGATGAGTCTTTCCTTTGTCATAAAAAATGTGCCATGTAAAGTTTAATAACATGAACAAGTTAATTAAGAATGATTTGGTAACTGGAATGCCAAAGAAAGAGTTAACAAGTGATGATCACTATGTTGCATTCCTGAAAGGGAAACAACAGTGTCTCACAGGACAAAGGAAAAGAACTCTATTACTACTCCCCTACACTATTACACATGGATCTCTTTGGCCCCACCAGTGTAATAAGTCTAGGAAGGATCTCATACTGTTTAGTGATCACAGATGATTTCACAAGATACACTTGGGTTTTCTTCCTTAAAACTAAGGATGAAACTCTTGATATCTTAAAGAACTTCATTCTAAAAATCAAGAATCAAAGTGATCATAAGGTCAAGATCATAAGATGTGATCAAGGAACTGAATTCAAGAACCAAATCCTTGACACATTTTGTGCTGAAAAGGGTATTACAAGATGATATAGTGCTTCCAGGACTCCTTAGCAAAACGGTGTTGCTGAGAGGAGAAACAGGACACTTATTGAAGCTGCAAGAACCATGTTGTCTGACTCTAAACTGCCTATCACCTTCTAGGCAGAGACAGTTAACATTGTCTGCTATATGTAGAATAGATTTTTAGTAGTCAAGACTCATGGTAAGATTCCTTATTAACTGTGGCTCAAAAGAAGACCTTTCATTAGTTTTCTCAGATCATTTGGATGTCTCTGCACCATCTTGAATACCAAAGATCAAGTAGCTAAGTTTGTTGAGAAATCAGATGATGGACACTTTATTAGATACTCTTCCCAAGCTAAGGCTT